>NW_018922645.1:48797-102676 GCF_002207925.1 Prunus avium
TAAAAAAAAAAAAAAAAAAATTTGGACTCCTATATTGGGTATAATAGTGAATCTCCCAACAAAATATATATATATCTTATTCCTTTTGTTTATTTGCAAACTTTCAATTGTTTACTCAATGCCACCTGACTCCATTTGCTATTTGTTCTTTGGTGCTGGCGGCTCCTCTTTCTTTTGTTTTATTTTTATTTTATCAATGTCATCACCACTTCTTCTTCTTTTCTTTAGTTTACTTGGTGCGGCACTCCATACTTTCTTTTCAATATGTGCTAGTATTTGTTGCATCATCACTAGCAAATCCACTTTGTTGGCCATTCTAGGAACATAAATAATGGCTGTGTTAGGCATAAGAGCCAGGGGCAATTTGCAGTCTTCAAGTTCAACTAGCTCCCTAAAATTAATGTATTGTGGAAGATTGTGTCAACAAGCATTTTTTTTTTTTGGGGTAAACACAAGGGCTTTAAAAAAGATTGTGGTCCATAAGGTTAAGGTCCATCTAAAAGCGCTTTTATAAGCGTTTATATGATCCATAAGTGATTTTAAATTTTTCTGCCAAACGCTGTCATAAGCACTTTTAGCCCTTCTATAAGCACAAAATTGTTTAACAATTGATGGTTACTAATAATCTTGATTCTGAGATGTATAGCAGTTAGTTTAACTTTATTACTGTTTTTTCTTTTTGCGTATTGAATGTAGATTCTTGTCTTCTTTCTAATCAAGAATTTTTATTTAAAAAATTGAGAAAAGGTTCCGTGCCTTGCACCGTAAGTATTCGTAAATTGTGTATTCATTGTAGGTGCTTGACTTGACAGATGAACTTGTTCCGTCAATGGTCTCTCTTGTCAGGGCAATACCTAATTTTGAATATTTTGTAAACCAAGAGAAAGTATAAGTCAACTTTGTGTTGCGTATTGATCTCCCTCTAGCTAACACTCATTTTTCTTGTGGCAATTTCTAGAATCAGTTGCTTATATACATTATTGCCAACAAATAAAGTAACCTGCCTGTCTTTTTCAATGATCCGCCAACAATAATTTAGGGTACACATACTATCAAGTAACTAATATTTGGGGTAAGGAATTAATCCGTCAACAATAATTTATTTTAGCTATTATTTTTATTTATCAAGAGGAAATTTCGTTCCTATTTTAAACACAAATGATGAGAACATGTAGACAAAGCCAAGAAAGGCCAAAAAAACCTCTTCCTCATCAAGTCAACAGACTTGGATAAACCAAGCATCAACAACATAAAATGAAATTAAAACTAACCTCTCACAAGGAGTAACAAACAAACTCATAATGAACTAACAAAAAAACTTAAAACTTAAAAGACAACTCGCACTACGACTTCGGGGGAGTTGTCATACTTTATTCATCGTCCACAAATATTTGGATCTCTTTCGTTCTTTTTTCTTGCTTCTTGAGGAATCTTTTGAACCAATACGTCGAGAGTTTTGAGTATCTTTTTAGATTATCATCATAATCCACATAGTTGATACCAAATCGAACAGTGTATCCATAATCCCATTCAAAATTGTCTAATAACGACCATGCAAAATATCCTTTCACTTTAGCACCATTTCTGCACACACAAGAAAAAAAAAGGAAAATTAAATGTATTGATGTCAATGTAATGTTTAAATAACCAAAATCTGAGACGCCTATAACTTGGATGGCCTTGATTAATTACTTAAACATGCACTTACTTAATGGCTGCTTGAAGGTAACAAAGGTGACGATGGTAGTAGTCAATTCTATTGGTATCATTAAGGGCTTCTTGAAGAGATACTTCGGGATCATTGAACTCATCAACTCCTACAATATAATGCATTATCATATGCATTTAATTTTAGATGTTAAAACACTTTTCACACCATCATATATATGTGAAACATTAATGATGTAATTAATAATGACTTAAAATTATTAATTACCATTTTCAGTAATGTAAATGATTGGATCATTATACTTCTCTTTTGTGTAGAGTATAAGATCGTGAATTCCTTTTGGATAAACATATAACCAATCTGAAGCAGTCTGCAATCCAATTTGAAGATAATTGACATTTTATGAGTAATTTGTATGTGAAAAACAATATATATTAATCCTCCAAATGCTAATAGTATAAGCTAATAATTTGATGTGCACCTGTGGACCAATAGGAACCCCATTAAGCTCAGCTGTTAAGACATATATGTATATGAATATTAGAATCTAATTATTCTAAGAATTTAATTCATTGCTTAAGGTAAGTATTCAATTTGAACTCACTTGTAACATTAACATGAGGATCTGTTACGTAGCTTGTATGTAAATAAATAATATCAGATGCATCACTTGCATATCTAGCAGAATAGTAATTTATTCCAATGAAATCAAATGACCCATTTAGCAACTTGGATTGTTCTTCCGTAAATTTTGGTAATCGTTCTCCAACAATTGATCGCATGCTCTGCGGATAGTCACCACTAGACAATGGGTCCATACACCTACAAAATACGGAAATTCATATATAAAACATTTAATTTAGTAGATGTATTATAAATTAACAATATACTTGCCATCCAAACATAAAATCCAAAGATCGAAATGCAGCTTTTATATCTTTTGTTGCCTCTGAAGCAGGCTCAAACCAGTGTGAAGACAATGATATTCCTATCGAGCCATTTTGAGATACCTATGCAAGAAAATTTAAGAATTTTTAAATGATTTAGAGTGAGGAATATTTTAATATACAAATTATTGCCTCTTCTATTGTAATTAATACTAATGACTCATGTAGAATTTTCAATTAGGACCGCAATATTCATACGAAAAATAATTAATTGTACCTGATATTCATCTTTATACAATTTTACAACGACTGCATGAGCGAGGAGTTGGTGGTGTGTCACCAAATATGGTTCAGTAGCCGAATTTCCACCAGTGCAGTTTAGGTTTTGCCAAGCAGAGCATCGTCCTGGTGCGTGACACCCAGTTGCATAACCATGGTGACTAACGGTATATGGCTCATTCAATGTGATCCAGTGTTTTACTCGGTCGCCAAATTCTTTGAAACAAAGTTGTGCATAGTCTCTAAAATGATCACTGTATATAGTATGTAGATGTTATTGTAATATGTTTTTAATTAAATGATCAATATTATATACTGAGGATAGATTTTGTTCACTCACACAATATTAGGGCTTAAGAAACCACCATATTCGTCTTCTAAAGCTTGTGGAAGATCCCAATGAAAGATTGTCACAAATGGCTTTAGACCTATATATATATATCATGAGTAAAAGCCAATAAAAACTTTGATTAGATGATGTTTTAAGGGTTTGAAGTATCAATCATTGATCATGTAAAGTGAGATGACTCACCGTTAAGTAGGAGTTCATTGATAAGATTGTTGTAATATTTGATTCCACTCTTATTCACGCCCCCACTTAGCTTTCCATCTAATAATTAAAACAAAATACAACAAATAAGGAAACTGAATGTACAAACAGTAAAAAACAAAAGAATTAAACTGTATATTTATGGCCTTGAAATTCGACTCTAATTTAATTTGGTTCAATTATTCTTTCAGTCAATTCTTTTAATTGAGAACAAAATGTTGGTTATTATATAGAAGACAACAGAGTTATTATAAAAAATGAAAAAAATAAAGGGAGCAAGTGTTGTAGCAAAACAAGAAAAATGAAAAATGAATTTTTATGTATAATATTCAGGATGAATCAACTTACTTGGTAACAATTTGGACCATGAGATAGAAAATCTATAAGCATCCAACCCCATATTCTTTATAATCGCCACATCTTCCTATAATGACCCAAAAGATATACATAGTTATAAGAAATAAGCTAAAAGTTAAAAGATCTTATCTTCAATGTCATGTGTTTTCTTAAGGATCCAAAATTGAGTATGTACACAATCACAATGTGCCCTTCCACTTCAAGTAAAGAAGGTCTAGAGATAAAATTATAACCTTATAGCGGTGATATTGATCAACAGCGACATCTCCATTACTGCTATCCATAATCCTTTCTGTATTTGTACATTGAAAATTAAATATTTAAATCGTAGAGATCCAAAAAATTATTTCATGCAAACTGCAATGTATGTATATACAGCCCCCTTCTATTAAGGGAGATCCCTCAAATAATTTTATTTGAGGGACGTCCTTTAAGGTACCCTATAATTTTTTTTTTCAATTGATCCAAACCATCTCTTTTTTAGGTCTTCATTCATAGATCATCCTTACAAAAAGTTAGACAAATCGGAAACCGTTTAGACATCTAATTGGGTCCTACAAAATCAATGAACACAGTGCTTCAAGAAAGTGCTAAAATTTCAATAATTAAATTGAGTAGTCAAATGATATCAGATTCAAGTGATTTTTTGTAGAAATGATCTTCAAATGAATATCTACAAAATAGACGGTTTGGATTAATGAAATACAATGTATGGTGGACTCTACAAGGGTGTCCCTCAAATATTTGAGGGATCCCTTAACCGAAGCTCACTATATATATATGTGTGTGTAGACCAAGTTACATACTACATGAAAACTAGTAATTAAAGACACAAATTTATCATTTAGATGTGTCTAAATATTTAATGATAAATTAATGAAACATGAGAAAATCAAAAAGATGTTTTTAAAAAAAATAATAATTCCCACTATGTCACTAATTCTAGTATTATCCAATGACCTATGAGTGCCTAAAAATTGTAGTTGCCCAATAAGTGGTATTAGAGCCAACCACTAGTTGGGTTAAATTTAAAGGTGGATTAGACAATATTTCAATTCACAACTCAATGCACCAAGAATTTTTTAAGTTGTCTAATTTTGACTAATTCATATTGTTTGATTAGATAGACCTGAATGGTTGTGGGTGTAGGTATCCCATATACTTGGTCCTCTACCACCTTCTTTTGCAGCACCTTCGTACTGAAATGTAATGCATAGTACATACAGAATTAAGATGTAAATATTCATGCATGTCGAAGGTAATTGATCTCACATTGAAATTAAATTAAACCTAAGCGATAATTAATTAAGCCCCAAAGAACTAATTGACCTGGTAAGCTGCTGAAGCTGTGCCAAATATGAACCCTGGTTCGAGAGCGTCGAAACTGCTCCTATTGAGAGACTCACAATGAACGGGTAGATCTGTATAAGCAGCTTTGCTATTTGTGAATGCAAAGCCAATGAGTAGCACCACAAATAAGAGCAAAGAGCCTAAATGCATTGCCATAATTAACGGGAGGGTTTTTGGTGGCTCTCCCTGCCACATTGCATGGGGTTTATATAGAGGGAGTACGTACGTGGCTTTTGAAAAATGATTTTATCATCTAATTGGTCCATCTAAAAGATCAAGCAAATTATTTTGTTAAATAATTTGATGGGTACTATTAAATGAGGAAGACCAAAATTGTGATTCCACTCTATCATGAAAAAGACTTTCATGAAACGGGAATAACACTATTCACATGTCATTGTGTTATTAACCGGAGATAGCAAAAAGTCTCTTATCCCCACTACATAAGAGTTTCTCTCCTCTATCACGGCAGTCAGTCACTTCTAAGTGGAAAAGAGGGTAGATTAATAATTGTACGGATTTAGACAGCTAAACAATGATTAGACAAAGTGAAAAAACCCAATATGTCTAAGAGAGTTAGAAGTATTGAATTAAATTTTGGCCGTTTATATCAAACGTATCCTCCTTCGCTAATTATGTGCCAAAATAATGTCCATAGAATTAAGCGAGCTATCATATCATGTGTTATTATCGATGAATATCTACTTCAACTACCATGGCCAAATTTTCAATGAAACCAACTGGTGTTGGACTTTTTCATCTTAGACCCAAATTTGACTTTTCACTCCAATTTGCTCAACCATATTGATATTGTTCATGCAATATTGATATTGGCATCATTAAATTGAGAGTACGTATGATCTCGATAGATCTAAGAAATTAATGACATGAAGAAATTTATTGTGTATTCCTTTCACGCCAAACCTTTCTTGGACTGCAAGTTATATCATATCATGTGTTATTATTGCTGAATATCTGCTTCTACTACTACTACTTAAACCTATGTTTCCTTTGCCTCAACCCTATACCTATATTGGTATTGGACTTTTTCATCTTTAGAACCAACCAAATATATGACTTTTCACTCCAATTTGCTCCACCATATTGTCCATACACTACTAGATAATATCACTAAAGATTTGAGGAGATCCATTGCAAAGAGAGACCATACACTAGTACTAGAAAATCTTATTATAATTCACTGATACACTCTGTGGCTTGTATTCATGTTAACCACAGAATACCCCTGGTCAAAGGGTGTTTGCCATGAATTGGAGATGAAATTGATTGTGCATTCATCTTCACGCCAAACCTTTCTTGGAACATGTATGCAGTATCTGATGGTAATCTCTGCAGGTGTCACAGTATACTCCTAGTCTCTCATCCTACTTTATTATTATTTAATTTTTTTACTGGACAATTTTGTTCATGCAATTGATAAATCCCACCAGCATCATGAGACTTGCGCAAGTGCAACTCAAATTTCATCTTACCAAGATTGCATGCAAGATTCAGTTTTGCATTCCATATGGTTTAGTAAACAACTTCATTAGGAATTCGGAATCTAATTCTCATCAATTCAATTCCTCCTAATCCGATTACGGATTAGTAAACATGCCATTAGTGTTTATATGTGAAAAAGCCTTAATCTTTTCCTCTTCTGTGTTCGAAATCAAAACAAAAACTTCCATGGAACCCACAACTCAAGGTGCTTCTACTAATCAGATTGCCAATGTAGACCGATCGAGTGCTCTTCCACATGAAATTACTCATCATATAACCTGTCATTTCTTCCCATATCAGACCTTACTCGAGTTGGCATTTTGTCCCACAGATTCAAAGCCTTTTACTTATCAACTCCCACGTTGTTTCACTGAATTTCCCTCAGACTCCACACACACATTTATCAACTGTTGAAGAATATAGTCCCACATCAGAAACTTGACTAAATAAAATACAAGATATAATGAATGGTTCCACTACTAATATCACCGAGGCATTTTGTAATAAAACCCCACACCTACTAGGCTTTGTAGGTGGTTAAGTTGGGGACAATATTGGTGTTGTTAGCAGTGGACCGTTGACCCGTTTCTCTAAATTTAACATGGTATCAGAGTGGGTTGAATGACTGGGCTTGAAATATTGGGCCTTTACCCTTACCCCTTACCCAATATGTGGTGTTCGCATGTTGGGCTTGAATGTTTACGCTTACCTAATACGTGATGTTCACATGTTGGGCTTGAATGTTTAACTCCGATGTGGACTTAGCCCCACGTGTGGCCCACTATGTGGTGATCCCATGTGAGGGGGTGTGTTGAAGAATACAAGTCCCACATCGGAAACTTGACTAAATAAAATACAAGATATAATGAATGGTTCCACTACTAATATCACCAAGGCCTTTTGTGATAAAACCCCACACCTACTGGGCTTTGTAGGTGGTTCAGTTGGGAACAATATCAGTGTTGTTAGTAGTGAACTGCTGGCCCGTCTCTCTGAATTTAACATCAACCAGTTGGAGTTGATGTCTTCCTTGGACCGGTTCTTCACCCTTCCCGGCCATAACAAGGTACAAAGCTTTTCTCTTGATTGGGTTTGTGAGTATACATACCATTTTGGGGAAACTGAAATACAAAGTTGCTGCTCTGTTGAGAAATCTCGAGTTCTAGCTTTTTTCAAGGCACATAGTAATCTCAGCATCCTCTAAACACAATGCAGTTGATATTTAAGAAGTCTTCTAAATCTTCATCTAGGAAGCAACTAATTGCAGTGGATATTCATTTAGTCTTCAAAAGTACTATGAATGCTTCTTTTGTTGCAACTAAGGATTGCTAAATTTTTTTGGGAAATATGCTCAGACTTGAACTTATACATGAGCTCAACTATAAAAATGTAACCGATGTGTTAAAATTACTCAGACAATGAATTTAGCCATAAATACATCAATCAGCGTTACATTTCAAAACTCTTGACCTAATGAAAACTGTGACATTGGAAATCATAGCAGTAAACACAAAAGTTCAATAAAAGGATCCCACAATTCAACCTGAATCTAGAAATAATGCAGAGCGCCAAATCCTCTGATTCTTCTGACCTCATGAAAGGAAACTGTGGTATTGGAAACCATGTTGCTTTTGAATTTCATCGCATCATCTCTTTGATTGGGAAAATGATATATGGCCACCCCCTCCAAATTGTGAGCATGTTCGAGAATAAACCTAGCAAACTGAACAACGTTAGACCTATGGCTACATACTTGATCACTGAAATAAAAGCAAGCTCTTGCAATTTCCAATAGTCCATATCAAACCCTGCACACAGAGAAAGGCAGCAAAACATCAAGAAAATGAATTTAGACTTTATAAAACATACCTAGCCCGCTGTAAATAAACTGCTAAATTTAAAAAGATATCAACCCAGACTTTAACTTACATGAGGTTCATAGCCTCGACGATCTACTGGCAATGACTTTATGCAGAAAGATATCAAACAAGGCATCCCTCTTAAAAGAGAGACGAGTGCAGGGACTAAGCAATCATTCAAGACACCAACTTCAACGACCAAATGACGAACACAATCTAATTGTAGTGACATGAGACGTTGCGTCGCAAAAGCCTGCAATTTTATAGAAATCAAACTAAATCAATGACCAAAAGACAATATGCGACAAAAAGATAAGTCAAATTTACTTAACTTTTTGTGTCCATTACCCTAACAATATAATCATTTAGAACAAGAGTTTTAACCCTGCTTAAGTTAGAAAGAAAATCAAATATGGCATCACAGTTTCTGCTGAAATCCCTATAACATACCAAATACTTAAGGTATGGAGCAGAAAAAGTGAACACTTTGTGGCCACAATCAGCCCATCTGATGCATATTTTCTCAAGTCTATCACCTGAAATATGAACTCTGCAATTCTGACCCTCGTACTGATTGATTCCAGAGACGAGCTTTCAATGATAACATCCCCTAAGCCAGAAACATCTTCAAGATGTAAGTCCTTCATGCATTTGCACCACTCTTTAATCCATTTCCAAAACTTCTTCTCTACTATATTAAATTTTTCTCTACAGAGAGTCCAAGGAGGGCACTTCAACAATCATACAATTCCTCTCCACAGACAGAGACACAACGAAAGAGAGAAATCAGAAACTTGGGAAGCCAATAATGCAATGTGATCTCAAGATGAACTTCTTCAACATTGCATCTCGCTACATTGTCAATCCATCAGCTCACACGTAAATTCTCATCACCACAGTAGCATGTTTTTATGAAAAAGGCATCGTAAAGATCGCCTTCTACAGAGTGGTTAGACCAACAAAAACGAAAGCATTTTATCTTATTATCCCCTCGCTGAATCAAGAACCAATCGAAAGAATCCAACACCCTTTTCCTCATGTCACATGTGGATAAATTCACGCCAGAAAACTTTAGAAAATTCAGATAAGGAGTTGACAGACAAAACCCTCTGCATCTTTTGGACACACAGCCAACTCGAGTGAGGTCTTTAAAGGAGATGAGGGAAAGAATATTATGAGCAATATCGTGTGGAAGCTTACTGAATCCATCTACAACATCAACAATTTCTTCAGTACGAGCTTGACAACTTGCAGTGTCCATTGAAAAGTAAACCACAAGTCACAAACAGGGAAAACAAAACCGCCAGGTTACTTCGATCAAAGAAATAAGAGAGGCAAATTGATTGGAACAAGAGGTTAGGGAAGTTGTAGAGTTTGTCGAATAAAATGCTATTTAATTAATATAACGTTTTGAACAATGAATCAACATAACAACAATGACTCTTCTTGTGTGATCGGTGCACACCGTTCGGTTTTCAAGAGACTCATGATTTTCATGTCCAATTAAAGTTTATTATTATTTGGCTTTTTTTTTTTTGCCAGACTTAGCTTATTTTATCAGTAACTTAATAATAAGGGGGCTGATTTTCGCAATCACTTTTTCTCTTAAAATTTGATTAAGTATGAAAAATGGACTTTCTAAATACTAAATGTTTTCAATGATATTTTTGGCGGTTTATATTCCTTACATCTTAAATAGTTAAACACAATTTTATGAGATTTTAGTATGCAAAATTCATATTTGCATCTCAAGAACTTTGATTATGCGTAGGTACAACTTACATTGACTTATTGAGGTATCAACATTGGTATAAAATGTATCTTATACTAAAACTGGATTTTCATAATTTTTGATTTTTTAGAATTTTTAATTGAATCCAAATAGGGATACTTCCTTATTTACAATGTGAACTTAAGTAATAATATAAAAATAAATTAAAGTAAAAAGACAAGTCATTTACTTAAATGTTTGGGATGAAAATAAGGCAATATAAGGCAATGGGCGGGCCTACTTGAGCCGGGCCATGGGCAGGCCAAAGGCTTCAAATCCTAAGCCCAAGCTCTACTCAACCTAAGAACGGGCTGAATCGAGCGGGCCTAACCATCAAGTTGGGCTGGGCTTGTAGGGCTTTGGCCTAGCAGACCTCGAGCTACCTACTTCGACCTGCGGGCCGCGGGCCAAATGATAATCCCTAACCCTCTGCATCTTATGTACGAGAGGTCTTGGTCCCCTTTGGTTGACCACGCGTTGGTCAACATTTAACTTGGAGATGGCTTTGTCAGAGCGGTTTCGCTATAGTAACCGTTGGGCCACTGTCTAAGCCATTTAAGTTGGCTTCGGCTGTTGGGCATTAGATATTTAACCATTAAACTGGCCCAATAGGTAAGAAACTGGCCCATGCTAATTTTGGTCCAAACACTATTAGTTTTCTGGTCAAAATCGAAACAAAAACTTCCATGGAACCCACAGCTGAAGGAGCTTCTACAAATCACATGGTCAATGTAGGCAGATTGAGTGCTCTTCCACAAGAAATTACTCATAAAATCCTGTCATGTCTTCCCATATCAGACCTCACTCGAGTTGGCATTTTGTCCCACAGATTCAGAGCCCTTTACTTATCAACTCCCATGTTAAACTTCACTGAATTTCCCTCAGATTTCATACGCACATTGAACAAACGGTTGGAGTTGTTGACTTCCTCGGACCGGTTCTTCATTCGTCGTGGCCAAAACAAGGTACAAAGCTTTTCTCTTAGTTGGTATTGTAAGTGCCATTCAGGGGATTCTGAAATAGAAACTCGCGGCTGTGTTGAGAAATCTCTAGTTATGGCTTGGTTTGAGAAAGCAGTGAATTATAATGTTGAAAAGCTCGATGTTTCCGTTTCAAATCAGTGCAAGTGCAATGCAGAGTTTCCTGCTTGTGTGTTTGTTTGTGGGTCTCTGAGGTCTCTATCTGCAACCGTGAGCAGTGCAGCTCTTAAAGCTCCCATCTTTTCTACCTGTTCTATCTCTAATCTTGTGTTTTTGAGGTTGAGAAATGTTACTGTTGAAGATGAGGAGGGCTTTTGCGGATGGGTCTCATTCTACTGCAGATTCATTAAGGAATTGAGGCTTGAACGTACGAGGGGCTTAAAAAATATCAACATTCAGAGCTCGTCTTTGAAATCATGTAGGCTTCGGAGTTACTGTTAAAATCTCTGGTGAGAAACTTGAAGATATAGATATAGATTGGGACCAGCGCATGTTGCTGCTAGTTTAGCCAACGCAAGGGTGAGCCATCAAGTTTGGGTCTGTCGACCCCCTCCCTCGCTGGTGTGCATTTTGTCAAGGGATGGTCTCCCGGCGCCACCGTAATCGCTTGTAGGATTTTATACTTGCATTATTATTCTTTGGGAAGCTGCAATGCTTTCTTGAGGTTTTTTACCTATGTAATGATGTGATGTGAGTTTGGTATGGATTGTATCTGTTTGCATGGTTTCTCACGTTATTGTAATGAGAAGCATTAGATATTTAACCATTAAACACCCAATTAGACTTTGCAGAGCCAAGCAAGATGCCAAATACCCAGTTAAATCTTACACTACCCTAATCAACTCATTTCACAAAACCCCAAAGCAAAGTAATCAACAAGACTAACAGAATTTTTAAAAAGGTAAGAACAATTATTATATGCATGCATAAATGGAGCATGAAATGAGAGATTTTGCAAAATAGCAGGTTATGTAAGCAATCACTTACAGGTGATGGTGGTGGCCGCTTCTGAAGTTACAAGCACAGACCAAATACAGAAGTATTTGACAACAGTGGAGAATTCAAGATTAATAAGTAGGTTAGAACATTTGCCCAAAGTTGGTGCCTCTAGCATTTTCCATATATAATAACACATGATATGATAGCTTGCTTAATTATGTGGGTGAACCCTTGACAAATGAACATTGGAACCATAAAAATTATAATAGCATGGCAGTGGTGGTGTTTTAAATCACATCATCATTTTCTCTTGGTTAAAGTTTCCTGCTATAAAACCTCAATTACAATGAGAAATACTTACTTTGTAACGAGATTAACACTGTTCTGTTATTTCTGATGAATAATACTCAGAGTTTCAATGTGAGGGTTCAGATCTCACCCAAATAATTAAGCAAGAAATCACGTGACATTATTATTGATGAGGATCTCATTCTACTCCATTAATCTCATCTGACATCTATGGAGAGAGAAGCCTAGGGCCATGTTTCCAATGCATGCTTACATAATTGACTGGCAATTACAGCTGCTTGGTTTGTAAAGTTGATTTAACCATCATAATGATTTTGCAACAAATCCAACTCAAATGCTAGCATCGGTCATCAATGAAAAAATTAAAATAAAAAAAAGGACCCAACCCGCCTAGCCCGCCTAGCCCGATTTTTATTTTTATTTTTTTTTCGTTGGACGATATTTTGAAGAACTAGGTTCTGTTTTTATCTTATCGAATCCCTGAAAATCCACCAAACTTGCGCCGGTATAGCAAGTACTTTGATTTTTCTCCTTCCCGTTCAACTCGGTTGACACACTCAAGGAGCTTCTCAGGCGAAGCAATGGTGGTGCCTCTCTTCAACCTCGTCCCCAATCTTACCGACTCTGAGTCTGATTCTTTGGCCCTCCCTCTCATCCTCAAATATAAATTCATTCGTCGCAGGGACGATGACTTTCGGCGAGCAAAACACGTTTGCGGAGTCTTTTGGCCTCCTCAACCAAGCTTTCCAGCCAGGCATCAATTTCTTCGACAGTACAAAAATGTATCCAGTGGTTCAGCGAGCCCAGACTCAGGGTCAGGGTAGGAGCGAGGAGCGTCGTTTTGGCCACCAAGGTTGTAAAGTAGCTCTGAGAGTATCAGTTCATGCCAAGAATGGTGTGCCAGCTTGGTTTTCACTTCTGATGTGTGAAAATTTGTTCTGATATTACAGGTACCGTCTGGGAAGATGACTTCTATACGAGATGGCCCCAAGTGTTTGAAAGGCCATTGACGGCAGGTTTGGTAAAGCAAACAGACCCGCCCTGGCGCCCAGACCCTCCTAGACTCGCCCTGGCCGCCTAGGCGCCGCCTAGATCCGCCCAGACAGCCTAGGCGCCGCCTAGATCAGCCCAGACCGCCTAGGCACCGCCTAGATCCGCCCAGCCTAAAGGAGATGAGTTTGAGAACGTATTTGAGGTTCTTTGCAGTTTAAGCAGGGCTAAAGTTCTTACCCTAAATGAAGAGACCGTTAAGGTAAAGTGAACTGGAACCCTCATACTTCAGACTGATTTTTTTAATTTTTTTGTCTTTGGCAAATAACTAAAAATTTCTTATGCAATTTGAACTAAATTTTCCTATTTCTTTGTGGTATAGGGTGATATGTTTAGCTAATTTATATTTTTCTCATGTTTCATAAGATTCTGTAAAACTGTGTCAGTGCAATAATCTGTGTTGTCACATGTGTTGTATGTTAAACTGTAATATTCATACTTTGAATACAATTATCATCTTCTTGTCCACCGTCTGTACTTAATTGATGTATCAATGAGATTCTGTTTCTTAGGAAAACTGTCCCCTCTTCGTATAGTTTCCTGGCTCTGCGGCTCTGCCAGTAAGTGAGGGCATTTCTTTTGCTTTGATAATGGTCTCACTAACAAGAGTGAAAATCATATTTGTGCTATGTTTTGTTTAAAAGAGTGAAAGGAAGTTGAGAAACATGATTTATAACTTTTGCAGGCTCTGTTTCGGGGAGGATCCATGCCACCACCATTAAATAATGTTTGTTCTCTGGGTCTGCGGATTGGAAATGTTGTTGATGAGTTAGTCCCAGCTATGGTTTCTCTTTTTAGAGGAATGCCAAATTCGTGTAATATGCTCATAAATACTAAGTCACCTCTGGATGACCCTAAATCTAATGTAAGTTAACTCTGTGCTGCTACTTACTTCTCTCTCTCTCTCTCCCACACACTCACATGTTATCATTCTAGAATCAAACAGGGGCATACTCATCACGCTTTTAAAATAACGCAGTTTTCCTTTCTATTTATTTGGTTTTGACTTTTTTTGGGAATCTTCAATTGATTTGCGTGTCTTCTTTTCATTGCAGACAACTGGGTTTAATATGGGATATTGAAAGATGCAAAACCCCGCTTTTATTAATCAGCTTAAGGATGTTACCATAAAGCTTTCTGATGGGTCTAATGGAGTTGAGATAGTAAGGTATATGCTCGAGTGTGCTCAGAATTTGGAGAAAATGCTCATAATTTGATTACCCCAGAATTTGGATGACAATATGAGGAGGTTAGACGAAAGCAAGAAAATTTCCCATGCCACAGTTCTGTTCAAGGAAAGTCGAGACTTCTTACTGTGAATGTTGATGGATCAATTGTCGCAATTATTTGAGGTGCTTTCCCGTTTATCTATGGTTGAAGATCTTTTTCTAAATGACACGACCATTAAGGTAAAGAGTGTATTAATTTTGTGTTTTTCTTTTGGATCTTTTGCAACTTGAATTAATTTTTCTTGTTTCTCCATGGTATGAGACGATTGGGTTAGCTAATATTTATCTCATGCAGCAGTATTGTTGTAAGCTTGAGTTGTGGCTTTGCTTTTACATTAGTAAGGTCACACTAACAAGAATGAAAATTCATATTTATGCTATGTTTTGTTGACGAAACATGATTTGTAACATTGCAAGCTCTGTTTCGGGAATGAGCCATGCCAGCACCATTGGAGAATGTTCATTATCTAGGTTTGAAGATTGGAAGTTTTAATGATGATTTAGTCCTAGCTATGGTCTCTCTTTTTAGAGGAATGCCCAATCTGTGTGCTTTATACTTTAAGACTAAACCACCTCTGAATAACCCTGAATCTAATGTAAGTTAATGTCTGTGTTATTACTTTCTTCCTGATCATCATATTCATCATAATTTTCCTGACCATGAATGTATGTATGTATAATCATTTCTAGAATCATGAGCATTTTCATCATGTTGTTCCAATAATGCAGTTCTTTATATTTGGTTTTGGTTTTCTTTTGTTTGGGAAAACCCCAACTGATTTGTTGCTTGTCTTCTTTCCTTTGCAGACATCTGGGTTTGACATGGAATATTGGAAGATGCAAAACCTTGATTTTTATCAGCTTAAGAAGCTTACCATAGAGTGTTACAATTATGACTTGAATGGAGTTGTGTTAGCAAAGTATATCTTCGAGCATGCTCAGAATTTGGAGGAATTTGCTATATATCCCTATCAGGCGTAAATTTTAATTTTAAGAGGAAGCTATAGAAAAAGAAAGACGGTTTGGAATGCCACAGTTGTTTTTGTAGAAAATCAGAAATAGAACAGAAAAGGCTCCTTTGATATTTTTGTAGATGTTAATTATTATTTTTTTATGCGATTTGTAGAAGTTATTTGTGTGAATGCTTTTAGATTCTTGGGAGTTAAAAAAAATTAAAAGAAAAATACCCTAGTTGCATTAGTTTATACTTTATACTTTATAGATACTAATTTGCTAGTTTCAACATCCCCAAAGATACTGAAGAGAGAAATTCACAGTAAATTAATTAAGAGTTTTTTCTTCTTCTTTTTGTGTGGAATGTTTGCCTTTGGTCTACCTCGTTCTCTCAAGTGCTACTAAATTCTGTTACTTTGCACACATTATTTGTTGTAGAGAATTGCGTATTGAGTTTGAGTGTTCTTGGTAATTTCGTCACATTTCAAACAACACTTTACATGAAGAATACTACAACCTTGCATACTACTATACCCATAAATCTTTGTTTGAAATTGTTGTTTTGGTTGGCAAAGAGATTGCAAAAGCACCATCTTAGCCTATCACATTCTTTCATAGTTAGTAAAACACATAACGGAAAAAATATGAATAAAATACGTACATGTTTTATTCGGAAATATTTTGGCAAAACAACTGATAAGTTCAGCCACTATATAATATTTTAATATGTTTTATTTAATTTTTTTAATATATATTATTTGTATTCAATAATATGCGAAAATTATATGTAAAATATGTGAATTTTGTGTGTATTATTGAACATTTTGTAAAAAAAAAAAAACAAGTGTATTAACATGAAAAATACGTACATACATATACAATATGAGTATTAAACTTGAAAATGCTAAATTATTTATACATATAATAACTATGGAAAAGTACAAACTCAAAAAGGAATAAGAGACTCGAGTAATGGCCTAAAAGTAGTGGATAATGCTCTAAACTACTCTAATCCATAAACAGAAATTGGGGAAAAACAATTTAACAAAAAAAGATCACACTGTGTATGTAAAGCGTATAGCCGCCCGGCTATACCCTTTATAAAAATAAACTTTTAAAAGGACCCCAGTAATGCCGAGCGGCTATACTAATTTTAAAAAAAATCCCAAGTATAGCCGAAAGGCTATACTATTTATAAAGAGAGAAAAAAAAAAAAAAAAAGAGGCCCAGCACAGCGCCTAGCGCCCGCCTAGCGATATGGTGCCACGTGTCTAAAACAGTATAGCCGAGCGGCTATACTATTTATAAAAAAAACTAAAAAAATGACCCCAGTCGAGCCTGGCAGCTATACTCTTTTATTAAAAATATATATATAATAAGAGGACCCGCCTAACGCCCGCAATAGCGATTCGGCGCTATGTGTCAAATACGGTATAGCCGGGCGGCTATACTATTTAAAAAAATAATAAAACCGTAGTATCGCCGAGCGGCTTTACTCTTTTTATTATTATTTTTTAAAGGAACTGCCTGGCGCCCAGCGCTCGCTTCACCACGTGTTAAAAACCGTATTTTTTATAATAACAGTATAGCCTGTCGGCTATACGTTTTTATTATAAAAAAAATCCAAGTATAGCCGTCCGGCTGTACCATTTATTAAAAAACAACAAGGACCGCCTGTGCTAGCGCCCATGTTTAAAAATAGTATAGCCGCACGGCTATATACCTTTTATTATACCGTCTATACCATTTATTTTTTTTAAAAGGACGCCTGTCGCTAGCGCCCACTTCCCCTCTGGTCAAAAATACTACAGCCGCACAGCTGTAGTTCTAGTTCTTCAATCCTAGAATCAGTTTTGTCAATCGAATTCCTTCCAAGATAAGTGTTAAGAAATGAAAAAGTTATTGTATGAAATTAGTTGGTACAACAATGAATTTACAATTGAACCTCTGACCTTCAGAAGATATCTTTCCATCGAAAGTGTGGACTATGCTCTCTGTTTTTTCCCTATGAGAATAAATGGTATGTTCCAAGAGTTTTCTCTATTTTTTCCGTCCAAAGTGTGAACGTATGACGCAAAGTGGGAGCTTCTTCAACATATTTAGCAATTTCATCATTGCCATTAGCTTCTATAGAATCTCTTTGTAGGAGTCTACAAAGAAACATCTCCTCCGCAGAACATGATGGAATTGAACCTGTTGGTCTTTTTTCCTGTCAGGTATTCTTTTCGCCGAATGTCGTGATAGGCGTGCTCGGAAGAATATAGCAGCTGCTAGACCGACACCAATGCCCCGATTGTATCCTTTTGGCTTACGCAGATGCCATTTCAATCTTCAACAAAATTGAAAGTTGTATCAGGTTGACAAAAATCCAGTCCAGCCCTGTCTTGGGCTTAACTTCCGGATTCCTTCTGATTCATGGGTTCTGCTTTATAGGTGTGCCACTGTTGGATATAAGACCAGTCCAACAGACCTAGTATGAGCGAATGTGATGAGTATTTTGTGAAGTTTGCGCCTTCTTTCTGGACCTCTGTTCAAGCCATTGTGCTCCAAGTGGGGTACTGGCCTGGATTGGTTCTTTTCTATGCCCTAGTTAAGAGGACTTTAATATTCTTTCTCTCGTGTATATATCGGTCCTGGTTGGTGCGAGCAACACCTATTCAAGCAAGGGAAAAAGACAAAGTTCTCGGTCAGTAAACACCTTGCGCGGGTTTACAAACCTAAATCTGAATTTAAATATATTTATATATGAGCTAATCACAAATTCAGGCCCAACAATGTGATTTTTGGGCCCAATTGGTTTATATCCCTTAAGCCTATAAGGCCTGATTCGGGCTAAAAACCTCTTATGATCTTTCAGCTTAAATAAAATGGAAACGGGAAAATGCCTAAATATCGCAAGTATAGAGAGAAATGCAGATACAGACATAACAGCTTATTTATTCAGCTCTTAAATCAACGCCAGCAACAATAAAGATCCATGTTTATTGGTTCCAAACTATGAAATACATTATCACGGTGATCTAAGGTTTATAGCCGGCTAAATTATACAAATTCAAATTGAACATTTTCATAAGTTAGTCATACCATGAGGATGGCAGAGAAATAAAAAGATGGACACAGAAGTCGTCTGGCTATTTGAAATCCGAGCAAGTTTGACTGGAATATCTTGATTGCTTTTTTAGTGTTTTACAAGACGTTGCGTCTGGTTTTGGAGAGAGAGTCCCCTTCTTCTGTGCTGGAAGCTCTCTATTTATAGGAGCAGGGGAGGTCTTAAGTGATGATGACTGAGCGAGGATGTTTGGCTGTTGTCCAAAGTCAGCTTTCTGACTTGACGTCATGAACCGGTCCATAGTGGGGGTGATTGGACTTTCTGACGAGAACCACCGGTCCTTCGAAACAGCTCTCTGGTCTGAAGCATTTTGTACTTGGCGATTTGATATGCAAGTTGGCTTCTTACCTGGCTTGGTGGCTTCCTTAGGCGGCTGGCTTTCTTACTGTAAGAGGGAAAAGTCAAATCGTCATTAAATGTTGATGGTCCTTCTCCAACTTCACGTGGGTTTGGAACAGTTTCCGATTTTTCATTTTTCAGTAGTCCAATCGCTTTGGGCCCTCTGTTCTTGGGCTTCGGTTTTGGTCATGTCTTGGTGTTTATTTTAAACAAGAAAAGTCCTCTTGAAAAATACAACTTACGGACAACTATTGGGCTTGGGCCTTGGCCATGCTCTTTTTGGGGGGAGCTTCTATAATGAGGAGCTAATTTGAGGAGGTTATGTGAGGAGGCCCATCTCACCATCAAAAGGGGTGTGGACCCCCAAATGCACCCCCCCATGTACTTTGTTTTTGGTTATTGATGGTGAGATTTCACCTCCTCAAATAACCTCCTCAAATTAGCTCCTCATTCTAGCCTTTCCGCTTTTTGGGGAGGGAACCACTTTTGGTCCATTGACCAAAATTGGGTACAAACAGAACCTGAAAAGCACACCGGTCAATCTAATCTATATGATGTGAAGAATATAAAAAAATGAACACTAAGATTTTGATTTAGTCATCAGAAAAAATTAGGAAAAAAAAGATGAAGTAGCATAAAACAACACATGTGCTGTAAAATACCACGAGAATAATCAGCGCCATCTAAAATTTGTAAAGCATTTTGGCTTCCTCCAGTACATAGTCCAAGAAGAATTAAATCATCAACCAACTGGATATCAAAATAAAGAAATCTCCATCAGAAAAAATTACACGTCATCCTGATGGACACAATTGAGACCATGAAAAGGAAGAAACCCAACCAAACATTTAAGATAACCTGATTCCATATTTGATTCACTGTGATTAGCATTTCATCATAAGAACCTTGCTTATCCTTTAGTTCCTTAATTTTTGCTTCAAGATCTTGCAAATCATGCTTCTGTTTGTCTATTTGCTGAAGAAGTCTCTGGTTCTGGTACTGGAGAACTACTGCATCGAGCTGGGCACGTATAGTACGTACGCAAAATACAGATACATTTCAATCTACTTCCTATCTCAAATCAAAATTGAAGTGTACTTGAAATGCATTGAACTATATCAATGTGCACTCATCTAACTGCATGCATTTTTATGAAATAGCATACTAACGTCAGAAGTGACTTCATCAACTTAGAGATTAATGATGATTTACTGCCCCAATTACACAATTAATAAACAGAAACCCTCTAACCTACACCCTATACTCCAAAAATTCCAATTCTGTAATTCATATCCCTTTTCTTACACTTCCTCAACAACCAAACAGAGCATAGTACAATTTTTCACATTCACAAAAGCACATCCAAAGCAGAAATTGCCCAAACTCCAATCACCCATCAATCACAGTAATTTAAAAAGATAAAAACACTTTTTTCTTAAACCAAATAATTTGATCAAAATCATTTTTTCCGTCAGTAACCAAGCAGACTGTAAATAGAGAGAGAGAGAGAGAGAGAGAGAGAGAGAGAGAGAGAGAGAGAGGAGAAGTGGTGGAGCGAAAGTGAGTTTAAATGAGGCCTCTTCTTCTCTGGCTCGTCAGAGTCTGAGTTTTCCATTTATCGTTGTTATGGTGCTCTTTACGGAACCCACCGCACCATTACAGCTCTTAGGTTCCGAGCTCTTTCCGTCAAGAGCAAAAACCTTAGAAGGACTGATAGCGTTTCCGCAGGTACGACTGGGAGCGGGAGAGAGAGCTCGTTGTCGACACGACGTCGTTGAGAGATCACAAGGAATTCATTTACTATCGTCAAAATTAAAGAAAAACTTCGGTGGTGCACTTAGTGCCACCTCATCCATGCCAAGTGGCACTAGTGTCCAATAAAAACAGGCCACATGTACACACACTCCAGAGTCAAGAACCTGAAAAACATTATAAATAAAAAAAACTTTAAACGACTCTTTTATACGAGTATTAAACATGAAAATGCAAAATTATTTATACTTTATACGAGTACTGGAAAAGTAAAAACTTAAAAGCGGACAATGGAGACTCGAATAATGGCCTAATAGTAATGGATAAGGCCATAAACTAACCTTAGCAAAAAACAAAAATCAGATAATGGCTGCTCGGCCATACTATTTATAAAAAAAGATCCCCGTAAAGCCTCACGACAATACTCTATTTATAAAATTAAAATAAATAAATAAAAATGAGGACCCAACTGGAGGCTAGCCCCCTCTAAACAGTATAGCCGCCCGGCTATACTATTTTTCTATTAAAAACTGTAGTATAGCCGAGCGGCTATACTCCCTTTATTATATAAAAAAAAATCCGAGTATAGCCGCGCGACCATACTTTGAAAAAAAAAAAGGGGGGGTTTCACTAAAACACCCAAAATGGGGGCTGAAATTATAAAAAAATCCAACACCCAAAACACTTTATAAACACACCCAAAACCCATCATTACACACACTCAAAACTCATTTACAAACACACCCAAAAAATATACAATTGTTGATTTTGGGGTTGATTTTGGGTGTGTTTCTATGTTTAAATAGTGTGTGAGTTTTTTTATAAATACATGTCTAGGATTGGGTTTATTTATAATAATCTAAATAAATAAAAACATGAGGACCTGCTGGTGCCTAACGCACGTGTCAAAAAAAGTATACCCGCGCGGCAATACTTTCTCATAATAAAAACCTTAGTGTAGCCGTGCGGCTATACGTTTTTATAATAAAAACCTTAGTGTAGCCGCCCGGCTATACTATTTATAATTAAAAAAAGGACCACCGCCTGGCGCTTAGCGCCGGCTTCGCCATGTGTTTTATTCAGCAATATTTTGGCAAATCACAACTGATAAGTTCAGCCACCATATAATATTTTAATATGATATATTTAATATTTTTTATATATATTATTTTTATTCAATAATATGCGAAAATTATGTGTATAATATGTGAATTTTGTATGTATTATTGAAAATTTTGTAAAAAAAAAGTGTATTAATTGTCACATTCCGGGATCGGCTCCACTGTAGCACGATATTATCTGCTTTGGGCCCCCCTCTCTGCCCTCACGGTTTTGTTTTTGGGAGCTCACGAGCAACTTCCCAGTGGGTCACCCATCATGGGATTGCTCTAGCCCCCAACTCGCTTAACTTCGGAGTTCCCACGACTCCGAAGCCAGTGAGATCCCAAAAGGCCTCGTGCTAGATGGATGCAGGCATGTACATATAAGGCACTTCAACCCCCTCTACGTTGGTCGATGTGGGATCTTACATTAAACATGAAAAATATGTACGTACGTGTACAATACAAGTATTAAACGTGAAAATGCCAAATTATTTATACCGATAATAACTCTGGAAAAGTAAAAACTCAAAATGCGACAATAGAGACTTGGGTAATGGCTTAATAGTAGTGGATAATGCTTAAACTACTCTAATCCATAAACAAAAATCGAGGAAAAATAATTAACAAAAAAAGATCACAATGTCTATGTAAAGTGTATAGCTGGCTATACTAATTTTGTATTATAAAAAATCCTGAGTATATTCGGGGCAACTATACTATTTTAAAAAAGAAAAAGAAAAAAAAGAGGACTAACTTAGCACATTGCGCCCGCCTATTGATTCGGTGCCACGTGTCAAAAATAGTATAGCCGCACAGCTATTTATAAAAAATAAAAAAATAAAACAAATGACCCCAGTAAACCCCCGCGGCTATACTCATTTTGCAAGAGGTGATGGTTGGGCATATGTCATAGATGGGACCAGTCAGTGTCTGTTTGGAGTTTTTTTGTATTTAAGAAGATGGTCGGAGGATGGGGCGGGTCTATGGGGGAGAGAGAGAAAGAGGAGGAGGAGAAGGAGAGAGTGGGGATTTCATTTTTTTCTTTTGTCTTTTTTGTTTTAAAAAATTTTAATTTTATAATATTTTTAAAGAATTTTTTTTTTTTAACACATCAGCATAAAAAAATCTAACGGTGAAGTTGACGGAGGACGTAATTTGGTGAAATTTGAAAATGTTGGGTATGAATTGATGAAATTGAAATCTCAGAGCCCATTTCGATATGTCACTTAAACCTTGAAGAGGTAAACTGTCGTTAGTCCTTAAATATATCATATGTACTAGGGTTTACTACTGAAATACCCCCTGAACTTGTAGCTCACTTTCAATTAGCCCCCTATCCTTTTTTTTTTGAAAATTAAGGATATAAACTTTTTTTTTCCGCCAATTTCCCCCATGCCGTCTAAACTTAATACATGCCATCCAATTTGCCGTTAAATATGAGGGTAAATTGGTCATTTCAATGTGAAAATAAAATAAAATAATTTAATATTTGAAATAATAATATAAATAAAGTTATAAAAACCTAAACCCTAATAAATAAAAAACCTCACCTGCCATATCTCTCTCTGTCTCTTTGTCTCTCTACCTCTCTCCGCAATCCCTTCTATCAACCACAACCATAGACATAAACGCAGCAAAACCCCAAAAATCAACCCTAAGACAACGTCGTTCCCGATGACAAACGCAAACCTGAAACCTTCTGTGGTCCCCCCTCTATGGAAGACCAGCCCTCTGCTCATACTTCAGGTTCGAGTTCTCTTCCTGCAACCATGGGAGTGGGTGCCGGTATGCCCACAGCGGAGCGCAGCTCCGGCCCCAACCCGACAACACGTGGGACTCGACCTCCAAGCTCGCAAAGAAGCAACAGTTGGAGGAGGAGGACGGTGCGAATGGGTTTGGGTCTGTGGGTGGGAATAAAGTTTTCTTTTTTGTTTTTTGGATGTGAGGGTGGGTTGTGTTTGGGGAAAGGGGTGGGTTACTGGCTGCTGTGATGGCATTGGAATGGTTGGCAGCCACACCCAGCCCTACATCTTCCCGAATACCTCTGACAAATAATACACCCAAACCACCACAACCACCATCATCTTCCCAACCCCCTTCTTCCCCCAAACTTCCATGGGTGTCTTGATAAGTTTTGGGATGAGAGAGAGAAGGGGTCGAGCATGGGATGGTTGGGGGCTGGAGTTGGTTTTGGTGGAAATCAGAATGAGAATTTTCATGTGGGAGAGAGAGTTGCTGTCAGCACTGGATGGGTTGGGACTTTGGGTACCTGCTTTGGTTTTTCTTCCATTTTTATTTTTATTTTTATTTTTCAAACTTTTTAAGAGTGAAAAGTTTGAATCAGGTGGATGGGGTTTGACAGAGGATGGCATGAGAGAGATTGAGAAGAGTTGGGCCATAAATTTTTTTTCTTCTCTTTTTTTTAATTTTTTCCAAAAAGAGAAATTTATTTATTTTTAATGATTTAACAGAAAATTGGATGAAATGTTGATGATCTAGACGGCAGGGGGGAAATTGGCGAAAAAAAGAAGTTCATATCCTTAATTTTCTAAAAATAAAAATAGATATTTATAAATAAACCCAATTCTAGACATGTATTTATAAAAAAAACCCAAACACTATTTAAACATAGAAACACACCCAAAATCAACCCCACAATCAACAATTGTATATTTTTTGGGTGTGTTTATAAATGAGTTTTGAGTGTGTGTAATGATTGGTTTTGGGTGTGTTTATAAAGTGTTTTGGATGTTGGGTTTTTTTATAATTTCAGCCCCCATTTTGAGTGTTTTAGTGAAACTCCCAAATAAAAAATAGGGGGCTAATTAAAAATTAGGTACAAGTTCAGGGGGCATATCACTAGTATACCCTATGTACTGGGTACTAGTTAAATCCTGAAATCTCTCAATTCTCTTTGTTTTCCCCCAACACAAAGATAACTTGAAGAAAATGGAAGTACTAAGGCCCCGTTTGGTTCACGGAATGGATTTGAGGGGAAATCAATTCCCATGTCATTTCCCAAGGAATGGGAATGAAAGATTCCTTTCCCACGTTTGGTAATGTTGGGAAAGTAATCGGGAGATTTCACTTTGTTTCCTTTCCCATGTTTGTTTTGAGTAGGAATGGAAAACAAAATTTGTATAATTTTCCAATTATACCCATATTAAATCAAATAAAAAAAGAATGCATTTAATGATACGTTGTAATTATAAATTGTTCATAGGGACAAAATAGTCATGAAAATTGTGCATTGAATGTTGGCACATTTTCCCAAACTTTCCCATGAGGAGGGAAAGCAAAACCCAAGTTAAGAGGGGGGCATCACTTTCCCCCCTACTTTCCCATGTGCCAGGAATCCGTTTCCCATTCCCGGACTTACCAAACATGGGAAAGCAATTGAATTCCCATTCCTATGCCTCCTTTCCCATGAACCAAACGGCCCCTAAAGGTGAAGTTACAAGATCGGGTTGATACGATAGATAGATTCCCACAAAAAAATAAAAATTAACGCGTGAAAGAAAATGTGTGGGCTCCCCAATAAAAAACGGTGCCAAATGCATGATTTTCCGCCACCTTTTTTATCACTCACAATCATTTCCCCCTTTTTTTTAACAGAAAAAGATTTTCCAGGCTGTCTCTGGGATAATTCCAATTTTCATAAACTAATTTTAATTTCCCAATCATATAATATTCAATGGTGGGATTATTCTAATTTTGTCCCTTTTCGCCGTATCTTCCCACTTTAATTTTTTTTTAAACTATTCCTCTGACCCTCTCGATAATACTTCCGTCTTAAGATTCTCGCTTCCCCTTTCTCTCTCTTCTTCATATTCTCCCATCTGATTTGACCCAAGAAATATCCCTATTTAGTGGGACCTGTCTAATTGTTATTGTCTAGTGGGACCTGTGTTAATGTTCACCGCTTCTTGTTCGTTGAACTCATCTTCTTCGCCCTGTAGTTGCCTCTGCAACTAAAAACTTTTTTAAGACTAGGCTGCTTGGAATGTATAGGTAGGGGAAACTTTAAAAAAAATTGGGTCAGGCTCCAGCCCTACCTAGACAGGGCTGAGTCCGTGCATGAGAGTGAGGTACATCAACAACATGTAGACAAAGCCACGAAAGGCCAAAATACCTTGGCCACAATGAGAACAATGAGAATTAAGGATAATGAATGAATATTTTTCTTTCAGCATTGCTTTCAAACTTGTTATAAATTTGTCACTATACTTTCGTGAACGTCAATTACTTTGAATTTCTTATAATTTTTGCTTTTCGTGAATTTGTGGTGGGTGTCTTTGGAAGCAAAATAATTTCTGTTTTTGTCTTACATGTTACTTTTCAAAGAGAATCTTCTTCCATCTAGAGAGATACTCCTTTATATTTCCATTGAAAAGCATATATATATATACAGCTTCCTTCTATTGAGAGACACTCTTTAGGGTACTCTACGAATTTTTTTTCAACAATCCAAACTATCTATTTTTTAAATCTTCATTTATAGATCATCCTTGCAAAATATTAGACAAATCGAAAACCGTTTCGATATCTAATTGTGTCCTACAAAATCAATAAACATGATGCTTCAAGAAAGTACTAAAATTTCAATAATTCAATTGAGTAGTTAAATGATATCGAATTTAAATGATTTTTTTGCAGAGATGATCTTTGAATGAGTATCTACAAAATAAACGGTTTGGATTAGTGAAATACAATACGAAGTGGGCCCTACAAAGGTATATATAATTTATTAGTTACTCCAGAAGACAAGGATCTGAGGAAAGATAGAAATTCTTCCATCATTTGGCAAAATAAAAGAAAATAGTGTTGGGAAGAAAGAGTGACTAATACATGTGTTGGAAAAATATATGAATCTATAACACAAGTTCATACAGAAGTATGGAAGCCTATAATAAAAGTTTATACAAGTTTATTAAAAATCCGGGTAAAACCTATAGGAATTATACAATTCCAGAAAATCTATCACTTAAAAAAAATCTTTCAAAATCGTATACAATCCTAATTCAATACACCCCCTAGACTCTCACAAAAGGAGGGAACTAACTCGCACAAGAATTGAACTTAAAGAAAAACTGAAAACTTAAAAGACAACTCGCGCACTACAACTTCTGGGGAGTTGTCGTACTCTATCCACAATTTGGAATTCAAACATTTGGTGTCCCACCATTATTGTCGACAAATATTTGTATCTTTTTCATACTTTTTTCTCGCTTCTTGAGGAACCTTTTGAACCAATACGTCGAAAGTTTTGAGTATCTTTTTAGATCATCTTCAAAATCCACATAGATGATACCAAACCGAACAGTGTATCCATAATTCCATTCAAAGTTGTCCAATAATGACCATGCAAAATATCCTTTCACTTTAGCACCATTTCTGCAAACAAACAAAAAAAATTCAAATGTATTGATGTCAATGTAATGTTTAAATAACGAAAATCTAAGACGACTATACCTTAGATGGCCTTGAATAATTTCTTAAATAGGCACTTACTTAATGGATGCGTGTAGGTAACAAAGGTGACGACAGTAGTAGTCAATTCTATTGGTATCATTAAGAGCTTCTTGAAGTGATACTTTGGGATCATTGAACTCATCAACGCCTACAATATAATGCATTATAATATGCATTGAATTTTAAATTTAGATGTTATAACACTTCACTTTATTTCACACCATCATATAAATGTGAAACATTAATGATGCAATTAATAATGACTTAAAATTATTAATTACCATTCTCAGTAATGTAAATGATTGGATCATTATACTTCTCTTTTATGTAGAGTATAAGATCGTGAATTCCTTTTGGATAAACATATAACCAATCTGAAGCAGTCTGCAATCCAATTTGAAGATAATTGACATTTTATGAGTAATTTGTATGTGAAAAACAATATATATTAATCCTCCAAATACTAATAGTTTAAGCTAATAATTTGAGTGCACCTGTGGACCAATAGGAACCCCATTAAGCTCAGCTGTCAAAACATATACGCATATGAATATTAGAATCTAATTATTCCAAGAATTTAATTCATTGCTCAAGGTAAGTATTCAATTTGAACTCACTTGTAACATTAACATGAGGATCTGTTACGTAGCTTGTATGTAAATAAATAATATCAGATGCATCACTTGCATATCTAGCAGAATAGTAATTTATTCCAATAAAATCAAATGACCCATTTAGCAACTTGGATTGTTCTTCTGTGAATTTTGGTAATCTTTCTCCAACAATTGATCGCATGCTGTGCGGATAGTCACCAGTGGACAATGGGTCCATACACCTACAAAATACGTAAATTCATAAATAAAACATTTAATTTAGTAGATATATAAATTAACATTATACTTGCCATCCAAACATAAAATCCAAAGATCGAAATGCAGCATTTATATCTTTTGTTGCCTCTGAAGCAGGCTCAAACCAGTGTGAAGCCAATGTTATTCCTATCGAGCCATTTTGAAATGCCTATGCAAGAAAATTCAATAATTTTTTTAATGATTTAGAGTGAGGAATATTTTCAATTAGGACCGCAATATTCATACAAAAAGAAAAAGATTTAATTGGACCTGATAATCATCTTTATACAATCTTACAACGACTGCATGAGCAAGGAGTTGATGGTGTGTCACCAAATATGGTTCAGTGCCCGAATTTCCGCCAGTGCAATTTAGGTTTTGCCAAGCAGAGCATCGTCCTGGTGCGTGGCACCCAAGTGCGTAACCATGGTGACTAACGGTATATGGCTCATTCAATGTGATCCAATGTTTTACTCGATCGCCAAATTCCTTAAAACAAAGTTCTGCATAATCTCTAAAATGATCGCTGTATATGGTATGTAGATGTTATTATAATATGTATTTAATTAAATAATCAATATTATATACTGAGGATAGAATTTGTTCACTCACACAATCTTAGGGCTTAAGAAACCACCATATTCATCCTCTAAAGCTTGTGGAAGATCCCAATGAAAGATTGTTACAAATGGTTTTAGACCTATATATATATCATGAGTAAAAGCCAATTAAAACTTTGACTAAATGATGTTTTTAAGTGGTTGAAGTATCAATCATTAATCATGTAAGGTGAGATGACTCGCCATTAAGTAGGAGTTCATTGATGAGATTGTTGTAATATTTGATTCCATCCTCATTCACGCCCCCACTTAGCTTTCCATCTAATAATAAAAACAAATGCAACAAATAAGGAAACTCAATCTATAAACAGTAAAATTGTTAAACTGTATATTCATGGCCTTACTATAGCTAATTTAATTCGGTTCAGTTCTTTCAGTGATCAATTATTTTAATTGAGAACAAAATGTTGGTTATTATATTGTAGACAACAGAGAGTTATTATCAAAGTTGAAAAATAAAGGGAGCAACTGTTGTAGCAAAAAAAGAATTGTTATGTATAATATTGAGGATGAATCAACCTACTTGGTAATAAATTGGACCATGAGATAGAAAACCTATAAGCATCCAATCCCGTATTCTTCATAATCGCCACATCTTCCTATATAATGACCCATAAGGTATACATATAGTTATAAGAAATAAGCTACAAGTTAAAGATCTCATATTCAATGTCATGTGCCCTTCCACTTCAAGTAGAGGTCTAGAGATAAAATTATAACCTTATAGCGGTGATATTGATCAACAGTGACATCTCCATTACTGCCATCCACGATCCTTTCTGTATTTGTACATTGAAAATTAATTATTTAAATCATAGAGATCCAAAAAATTATTTCATGCAAACTACGATGTATATACCATAAAGTTTTTTTTTCCAATTCATGACTCAATTACACCATAAATTGAACTCAATGCACCAAGACTTTTTGAAGTTATCTTATTTTGACTAATTCATTGCTTGATTAGACAGACCTGAATGGTTGTGGGTGTAGGTATCCCATATACTTGGTCCTCTACCCCCTTCTTTTACGGCACCTTCGTACTGAAATGGACATGCATAGTACATACAGAATTAACATGTACATATTCATGCATGCATGTGGAAACTAAAATGAATCCCAAGTAGTTATATATAAAACACTAATTAAATGGTAATTATTAATAAAGGCCCAAGAAGGAACTGACCTGGTAAGCTGCCGAGGTTGTGCCAAATATGAACCCTGGTTGGAGAGCATCGAAACTGCTCCTATTGAGTACATTGAAAATTAATTATTTAAATCATAGAGATCCAAAAAATTATTTCATGCAAACTACGATGTATATACGATAAAGTTTTTTTTTCCAATTCATGACTCAATTACACCATATATTGAACTCAATGCACCAAGACTTTTTGAAGTTATCTTATTTTGACTAATTCATTGCTTGATTAGACAGACCTGAATGGTTGTGGGTGTAGGTATCCCATATACTTGGTCCTCTACCCCCTTCTTTTACGGCACCTTCGTACTGAAATGGACATGCATAGTACATACAGAATTAACATGTACATATTCATGCATGCATGTGGAAACTAAAATGAATCCCAAGTAGTTATATATAAAACACCAATTAAATGGTAATTATTAATAAAGGCCCAAGAAGGAACTGACCTGGTAAGCTGCCGAGGTTGTGCCAAATATGAACCCTGGTTGGAGAGCATCGAAACTGCTCCTATTGAGAGAGTCACAATGAATGGGTAGATCATCTGTATTAGCAGCTTTGTTATTTGTAAATGCAAAGCCAACGAGTAGCACTAGAGATAAGACCAAAGAGCCTAAATGCATTGCCATAAGTGACTATAAAAAAGAAGGAAAAGGCTGGAGGGTTTTTGGTGGCTCTCTCCCTGCCACATATTGCTTGAGTTTATATAGACGGAATACGTATATTTATGGAATTATAATTATGTCAATAAACACATATCAAATGTTGAGAAGGGTGGTTATAGTACATCTTGGGTTAAAGTAATGAGAAAAAAAAAGATATTTAATGACAAAAGAAAAATGATATCATCATGACTTTTTCATTATCAAATAAGATAATGAAGGGTAACCAATAGTCAACTAGTCACAGTGTAACATTGTGGGTGAAAGCTCCTCCCTATGAGCTTGGAAGGAGAGTGAAGCAACAATCCTGCTGTACATCGCCATCATGTGTCTTCTTCAAGTTTGAACGCTCGTGAATTAGAATTCAAAGCGTGTACGTAAATGGAAATTTGAAAAAGTGGAGCTAATTGGGACAATTATTAAACGAACCAAAGAAAATATCGCAAAACAGACCAAAACAAATCGTCCATTTGAACCAAATCGAGCACACTCCACTCCACTAGCCACTCCATCATCACAGCTTTGTTGAGGAATATAATCTGTGTCACTTCGACAAGAGGGTAAAATTGAGAATATAGGTTACTTTGATAGCTTTGGCATTGGGTTTCTGAGTCTGAAGGTTGGTTTTTCTTCGTGGCTTTGGATATTTTTTAGGTTCATTTTTTGGCACCTTAAAGAACGAATAAGAGTGTGAATTCTTTGAAGTTAAGTCTTTTTCAATCCTGTACCCAAAAGACAAAAAAGTCTTTTTCAATCATTTCTAGATTGATTCCTGATAGCAGTATGGATTCTTTATATATTCTAGGGATTTTTCTGGGGAATCTCACGCTGGCTGGCGTGAGGGATCCAACTTCTTAAACTTAAATTGCTTAAAATATAAATAAAACATTAAAATAAAGACTAACTCAAAACAGCATCTTTTTGACCAGGTCATTAAAAACAAAGGTTAATTTCAATTTAAGTTTAAGCAGTTGGATTCCACATATGCTATCTCAACAATTAATGGAAATTCTAACGGTAAGACTAACGTTGGAACTAGATTGCAAAAAATTGAAAAACCTAGGACATGAACTGTTGAGCAACTTGATTGGGACATTTCATTAAGTTCGTCCACAAAGCTTCCATGGGGTCACTTGATGGGGTTACCCACCTCGACACTTCTCCACCCTACAACAATGATGTACACAAATCCTAGAATTATAATTCCTTATATTCCTAGGATGTAGTTGTTATTTAAACCTTTCTCTTGTAGGCCAATCGAACAGATTGAATTTGAGAATTTATTCATAAAACGCAGCTAAGTTTAGCCGCAACTTGTGAGTGTTCGTTCTATATTTCTAGTGTTGGTTTAGTTTCGTTGGAGGTTCATGTTTGAGATACCATCTCCCCATCAGGTAGTTTTAGGATATCTTTTATAATTAATTAGTTTACTTTTGGATCAAGTAGCCTTGGTGCCCGAGTCTTGTAAAGCCTATGAATAAGGCTAATGTAATAGTTGTAGGGGTTGATGTTGATGATTAATGAAATAGTGTATTTGTGGCATGGCTTTGCTACAGTATATGTGAGTTTGCACTAGCCCTAGATTTCGGCGCTCGTGTATGTGGTGGTGACCTATGTCCGAACCCCGATCCTCATCAGATTGGTTGATGGATCAGTCAAGACACCCTCATCCAATGACCCAAAATTCCCACTGTGGTAGCGCTGCAATGATATGGTTTTGTCATGGATCTTGCACTCCGTTCATCCTGACATAGTGGTGCTCGTGTATGTGGTTGGTGACCTATGTCTGAACCCCGATCCTCATCAATTGGTATCAGAGCTACGGCTCAAGATCTGCTTTCTTAGGGAGGTTTTTGGATGGAGGGTCGTGTTGACAACTACAACAACATGGAGGAAATTAGGAGGATGCTACGGCAACTTACGGAACGCATTGCTCGCATTGAAGCTCGAACCTAGATAGGTAAGAGTTCTGACGGGGAGGGATGTGTGAACCCTTATTTGAACCGAGTAGCTCGCATCGACACTCTAAGCTGTGGGACTCTCAACGGGGAGTACGAGGGAGATAGCCCTTTTCATTATTGCGCTCCGCTATGTGAGTCAAGTGAAGAGGGGCACAATTATTCTCATTGTGTCTTTGAAGGTATAAATGGATTTGGTAATTTGGTGCATCTTGTTATTTATCAAAGTTATTAAATTTGGATTTACCTCCAATATTTGATCCTTGCAACTATGAAAATTGCAATGAAAATTGTTTGGGTGTTTAAAGCAATTTTGATAAGCAATTTATTGATTAGAACAGTGAAGAGATGAGAATTGAGAAAACTTTCAAAGATATTATTGATTTTATGGGCATGAATATTTTCACTTGGAAGGTTGCCAAAACTCTGGTTGATTTTGTCAATCAGTTGAACATTCTAGAGAAAAAACATTTGCATTGTTAGAGGGAGTAAGAAGAAGCCGAGAATAACGAAATATTCCAAATATCTTTTTATTTGGAAAGGAAGGTTTCAATTGGATGCTAAAAGATCCAGAATTAATATGAAGCAATTGAAGATTCTATTCGGATTTTCCTCAATCAAAGGCTTGAATTCAAGGACGAATTCTTTCCAATCAAGGGAGTTTGATGCAGGAGCATAGGGGTGGACCAAGATAGATATTTACCATTTAATTAGTTATTTCATGATATATTGTTATTTTCTTATTTAGGTAGTTTAAGGATATCTTTTATTATTTAGGTGTGATTTTATAATTAATTAGTTTACTTTTGGAACAAGTAGCCTTGGTGCCCGAGTCTTGTAAAGCCTATAAATAAGGCTAATGTAATAGTTGTAGGGGTTGATGTTGATGATTAATGAAATAGTGTATTTGTGGCATGGATTTGCTACAGTATATGTGAGTTTGCACTAGCCCTAGATTTCGGCGCTCGTGTATGTGGTGGTGACCTATGTCCGAACCCCGATCCTCATCAGATTGGTTGATGGATCAGTCAAGACACCCTCATCCAATGACCCAAAATTCCCACTGTGGTAGTGCTGCAATGATATGGTTTTGTCATGGATCTTGCACTCCGTTCATCCTGACATAGCCAGCAGTGTTCTCTATGCTAAAACAGCGGCTGCTGTTTGGACTGATCTTCGAGATTGATTTTCACAGAGCAATGACTCTAGAATTTATCAGATTCGACAAGAAATTGTCGAGTGTCGACAAGGACTGCAAACAATCTCCATCTATTACACGAAATTGAAAGCTCTTTGGGATGAGTTAGCCTCATACCAAGAGCCTTTTACCTGTGATTGTGAAGGGATGAAGAACCTTGCCGAGAGAGAAGAAAAAGAAAGAGTGATGCAGTTCTTAATGGGCTTGAACGACACCTACTCCTACGGTTCGAGGATCGATTCTGATGATAAATCCCTTGCCTGATACGCGCAAGGTTCACGGTCTGGTTCTTCAGCATGAGCGCCAGGTTGAGGTGACTAGGTGGAATGATAGTCTGATCACTCCCCATGCAATGCAAACCGGTCGTTCCTCGGTGGCTGGATCTTCACAACCACACAAATCCCTGAAGTGCACATACTGCGATGGAGATGGACATACGAAAGAACGCTGCCACTTCATCATTGGTTTCTCTATGGGTCATAAATGGCATGGGAAAAATGTCAAGCCCATAAACCAACGTTACAGCCCAACTGCTCACAATGTTGAAATTCATCAGTAACCAACCAAACATACTGACACTACCAAGACAACCACTGATGATGGCCCAACTTTCACCACTGAGGAGTACAACGAACTTATTGCCATGCTTCGCAATAAAAATGGTAACGTGTTATAGAATAAATGCTTAACTGCTACAGTGCCTCCCTGGAACATTGGTCAATTCCCACTTTACCCCCTCAAAGTTAAAGTGACCCACTATGCCCCCTTGACCAAGGTTTCATGTGTCACTTAACCACTTTCCGTCAACGTCATCTCAAGTTCCATTAAAATGATGATGTGGTAGGGGTATATTGGTCAATTCAACTGAGTAGGGATTTTTCCCACCAATCTGAGTTGTGACGTGTACTTGTGGACCCCACCTCTAACAATTGATGTAGCTAAAATGATCGTTGGGCCTACTGATGAGGATTTGTGGACCCTATCTCTAACAAAATAGCCACTATAATCTCTGAAAACTCAAAAATGGAAAGAGGAAATTAGCTTGGGAGGGAAAATTGAGATTTGGGGAATTTAGATCTAGGGTTTAAGCATACGATTGAGAGAGGGAGAGCGCTGTGAGTTGGTTTCGAAAACTTGAAGGCAAGAACAAGCGACGGAACTGGATGACGATGCCCGTTTGACGAGTAGCAGGAGAAGCGCAACCTGTGTACGATAAGTGATTGTTCTGAAAAGGGACTTGTTTTCTAAAAAGGAATCTTGTCCTGTAATGTGGAAAAGAATCTTGACCTGGTAGTGATGCGCGTTGTGTACAAATGGATAGTCTTTAGGTCTTTTTGTGTTATGTGTTGTTGGGAGAGTGGGTTCTAATGCAGTATAGCTTTCCTGATATGGTCCCCTTTTTGTTTTCTTGTAGTTGGCTTTGAATATGCTAATCGAACCATGTTTGTTGTCTTGCTTTTAATAATTGGCTTAGAATACTATTTTGATGTTCTTAAAGACAAACATTTTTTGTTTGTGTGTAGAGGACAAAGAGTTGGTCACTTTTGAAGTGCATCATGGTGGTAGAATTGTGAAAAACAAACAAAACAAGTGGTGTTATACTGAAGGGTCTGTAGGATATTTGGATTGGTGTCTTGTAGAGTATATAAATATGCTAGAGATGTGGGAGCAAGTGAAACTGCTTGGGCACATGGGGAAAGTATCACTTAAAGGAGTAGTAAATGATGAGTTACTGGATATAGACACGAATGGTGAGCTGTTAAGTTTGTGTGATAAGGTACCACTTTCTTATCAGAGAGTACTAATTTATGTACAACACATTGAAGAGGAAGGTGTTACAGTGAATGAGGATTGTGAAGAGGTAGGTGTGGCTTTGAATGAGGATAGTGAAGAGGAAGGTCTAGCATTGAATGAGGATAGTGAAGAGGAAGGTGTGCAGCTTTGAATGAGGATATTGGGCCACTGAACAATGATGAAAATGGGGCTTTTACTGAATACTGTGGGCCACTGAACAATGATAAAGAGGGGCGGCCTTTTACTGAGGATCATGGGCCTACTTGCATAGTTGAAGACTAGGATTCAAGTGATGATGATGGGCCCTTGAACAATAAGGGTAATAGGGCTGATATAGGTGGGACTGATGTGGAAGACAGGAATGAAGGCAGTGAAGAAGAAGACAAGGAAGATGACCCTGATTTTGTCGACAGTGCTTATGAGCAGAGTGAAAATGAATGTGAGTTGTTGAAATGATAAAGCATTTGCAAATTATGTAGACCACCCTAAAGTAGTTGAAGACCCAAATGCCCATGTAGATGAAGATGGGGAGTCAACTAATGTAGCTAAAAGCGATGTTGAGAGTTTGGATAGTAGCTCATATGACACGGATGATGGGAACCAAAAGAAAAGGAAGAGGAAATTGCCTAAATTTCAAGAATTTAGGCCAAAAATAGACATGTGCAACCCTGTGTTTAAGCTGGGTTTAAGATTTGCAACCACTGACCTATTTAGGAAAGTAATTAGGAACTATTCAATTATAAACAGGAGGATAATTAAATTCAAATGCTATGATCGTGATAGGGTGAGGGCAATGTGTGCAGGGAATTGCAATTGGGTTTGTTTTGCTTCAATAGTGAATGGTAGTGAATGGATTCAAGTGAAGAAGTTGGTTGACGTGCATGATTGTGGGACAGTTGACCACAACTTTCATGCTAACTCAACATCGTTAGCTCAGAGATATGCAACTCAACTCTCTAGACTGTGTAATTGGGATATGGGAACTTTTAAGCAGCATGTACAAGAAGATTTGTCTGTGATAGCTTCTAAATCCCAAATATATAGGGTAAGGCAGAAGGCAACATCCATAACTGAGGGGACTTATGAAAAACAGTATGAGTTATTATGGAATTATGCTGCTAAACTAAGAAAGACAAATGTGGGTAGCATAGTCATTATCAAATGTGAGTTGGAGGATGAAAGGCCAAGGTTTCAAAGGATTTACATTTGCTTGGCTGCAGTTAAACAAGGGTTTTTGCAGGGATGTAGGCCAGTGATAGGATTTGATGCTTGTCATATCAAAGGTCATCACCTTGGACAATTGTTATCTGTTGTTGGAATGGATCCTAACAATGGCATGTTTCCTATTGCGTATGCTGTGGTTGAGGTGGAGAATTATAAAACATGGTCATGGTTTTGTCAACTGTTGGCAGAGGACCTTGGAATCGAAAATAGCACATGATATGTCTTTATCACAGACAAGAAAAAATGCTTGATTGATGTAGTACATGATAATTTTCTAAACGCTGAGCACAGACACTGCCTCAAACACTTAAAAGCAAATTTTTTGCTTGCTGGTCACAGAGGATTGGTGTTGAAATTGCAAATGGAGAAAATCGTAAGGAGCACAACCATCCCATGGTGGGATGCTGAGATGAAAAATATGAGATAGTTAAGCCAAACTGCATTTGATTGGGTGGTGGCCTTAGATCCATCACAATGGTATAGAGCTCACTTTAAAACTCATTCCAAGTGTGACATCCTTTTGAATAATATGTGTGAGGCTTTTAATGGTGCCTTTGTAGAAGTCAGAGACAAACCCATTTTAACCATGCTAGAGAGGATTAGATACTATATTATGTTGTTGATGGCAACTAAAAGAGCATCTTCTAAGAGATGGAAACATGACATTGGTCCAAGGATTTTTGGCATTTTGGAGAAAACGAAGAAAGAATCAGCTTGGTGCATTCCAAAGCTTGCTAGGGAGAGTTTATATGAGGTCAAAAACCATGATGGAAGTCAGGTTGTGGTTGATTTGGCAAGGCATAGTTGTTCATATAGGATATGGGATATCACTGGGATCCCATGCAAGCATGCTTGTGTTGCCATTGGGCAATTAAATGGGGATCATATTGCTTATGTTGATGTTTGTTACAAGAAGGAAGCATTTATGAGAGCTTACAGTCTAATGGTTCACCCAATGACAAGTGAAGACTTGTGGCCTAAGTTTCATAGGCCTCCTTTGATGCCACCACTTTATCACAAACGACCTGGGAGACCAAGGAAGAAGAGGATGAGGTCAGCTGGTGAACAACCATGCAAATCTAATCCTACAGCCACCAAGTTGCAGAGGTATTGGAAACCAAGTGTTCACTTTGTAGACAAGGAGGCCGTAATAGGAGGAGCTGCCCTATGGCAAAAGAAGGCACTAGCAGTTAGGTTTGTCTCTTCCCAAAAAACATAGGCAATGCATATTTGTTTTGGATCTTTATTATTTATTTTCAAGTGATTCTCTTCTTATGTTAGGTCCCATCTAAACCAAAGGTGAAGAAAACAATTGACACGACATCAACCAAAAGGGTTACAAGACAATCAAGAGCCAAGCAACCTAATAAGTGACTTTCCTTTTATACATATTTAGAGGAAGAGGTATGGGATGTAGTTGATGTAAATTGCCTTGTGCTTCAATTTTTAGGTCAGAAGAAGGTTGTAAACTAGCCAGTGTTCTCAAATTGCCCAATCTTCTCAAACTCCACATGCTTCTTAAACTGCCCAAGCTTCTGAAACTGCCTCAGCTTCTCAAACTGCCAAAAAAAAGAGGTTCAAGTCTCCTGCAAAGAGAATTAAATTTACCAAAAGGAAGGATGGTTCTCAAACTGTGCAAGGATCTCAATTTTTGCAAGGAAGTGAATTTGTGCAAGCTTGTCCAAGTTCTCAAACTGGCCAATGTTCTCAACCTGCCCAAACTTCTCAAACTGTGCATGGATCTCAACCAAATGGGGCTTTTGATTGAACTATTATTTTGCAAGTCCAACTGTTAAGGACAAACCTTTCAATAGTTTCAAGTACTGGTATTCATTTTGATCTTAGGTCTAGATTGAAAGTAATGTTATAAACTGTAAGGAGTTGATGGATGTTATAAATTGTAAGGATTTGATCAGTGTTATAAATTGTTTCCAGCTTGGTGCAACTTTGATCAATGTTATGAACTGTTTCCAGGTATTCATTAGATAAGTTGATTTGTATACTCTTTTTCGTACCTTCTAGGAAGTGTTGGAGGTACTGTTGTTTTGGTAATGCTTTTGATACCATTACAGAAGTACCAAAATCCAAAAACACATTGTTTCCAAAATCATTGGTGTATCTATGACATCAAAGTAATCCTGGTTCCAACCGTCATCACCCCCATAAAGGGGAAAAAAAGACACAGAAAGTAGAAGATGAATCAATAAGGGAGAGAAGAATTATGAAAGGAACGCAGCAACGCATTTCAGAACAGATATGACATCTCTGACGTCAATGTTGCATTGTGGATCTGTCCGAGATTAGATCAGCTAAACAAAAAATCCTAAGAATTCAATATTTCCAACTTATTGATTCAGGAAGCATAATAGAACCTTAAAACCTTACAGTTAATATAAAGCTTCGTTTTTCCTTTTTGAATACATGATATGCTACAGAATGTCCAGAACGGGATATAATTTTGAGTTACAGCGATAAGGGGGAGGAGGCACACACTCAAGGGGTTTTGAACATGGGTCATGGGGTCGGGGTAGGGGGCAAAGCACCTCAGCCACTGAGGTAAACCCAAGGACCCCAGAACAGGATATGAACCCCAATGTGTATTAACTTGCAGATATTTGTGTACATGAAAAACAGAGACTTACAAATAGAATATCCGTATCTTCCAAGAATACAGTATTGCATCTGTGACAAGAATTAAGTTCTTTTCAGGCTTTTAATGGAGGGTCATTTTTGGTAGCCTTGACCCTGGCTTTGTAACCTTTGTCCTATGCAGTAGGTACTTGGTATTACTTATATTTTGTAACCTTTGTCCTATGAATGTATAAAAGACTACACAGGCACCTAATTCTAAAACCAAAATGTCACAACAGAAACCAATTACAAAATTTCCATCATACCGCCAGAGAAGCACTTAATTCTTTTTTGTTACAGCAAGGATCATGCGAAGGCGCCTCTTGCTCATTCTGGAATCTACTCCAAGAACCAAAGACTTGCAATGGCTTAGTTTGTGCACCGTCGATCTTCTTGGATGAGTTTTCCATCTGGATATTCACTTCACCATACTTCCTAAGCAATCTCTGCACGGTCCTATCCATGGAGCTCACATTTTGATCCCCGTACGACCAGTCACTCCCCATTGAAGAAGAAGTAGAATTACCTGAATCAATCTCCATTTCAGGGTCAAATTCCTCATCATTATGGTCTTCGTTATCAGATTGATTCCACCCAATATCATTTCCTTCTTCAACATTTTGACTCACAAAATTCAAGAATGCTACTTCTTTCTCATTGACCAATTTCTCATTACCACTCTCTCACTTACTACTCTCTCACTGACCACATTGGGTTTCTTTCGTGGCCTTCCCCTTCCCCTGCCCTGCAGGCTTGTTTGCGCCTCATGATCTACTAACAAACATCACAAATCAAAAAGCGAAAAGGAGAACAAATTAGTCAGAGCAAGCTGGCCGGATGACTCGAAAAGCTCTCTAAGTAAGTCAGACTTACAATATTTAATATAAGCAGCAATTACATGCTTACAAGCTTCAAAATTTGTTAAATCCGTTCAAATAGTAGAACGAAAATCAGTCAGGAAAAAAAAACAAAACAAAACTTTTGTTGTTACCAATGACTTTTTGGTGAGAACAAGTTAATAACTTTTTATCTTTTTAGTCATAATTGAGCAGCATATAAGCTTAACCGCTGCAGTCTCACTTCACACCCACACAGATATACATACAACCACTTAGATATATAACGATTCACCTTTATCTGAAGCAAAAAGATACAAGACGCGCGTGTAGAGTGTAGAGTGTTGAGTGAGAGTGAGGGAAAGTTACCTTCGCCTGAATCAAATGAATCGTAGAGATCAGGCCTTGGGATGGTTGAGCATCTGGGGCTTAGGGTTTTGCTTATTTTGTTTTTCACTGGGGTTGTGGTTTGCAGGGTGCACAAATGCTAGTTTGGGGTTTTCGTGACCACGGTAATGCAGCGACCATAAGGCCATCTCCAACCATGTTGGGGCTAAACTCAAATTTTCACTCTCCAAAATACAAACTATTCATGTATTTTCAGGACTCAAAATTTTTTTTCCTCCAACCTTGCAGACTCATAATTTGAGTCCGCAACTTAATTAAATTGTTTAAGAATGATTAACATCTAAATTTTTTTTCTCGTTAATTTTTCTTGATATTATTTTTGTTTCAACATTCATGATTTAATTTTCTAAACGTTTTAACCTAAAAAAATTAAAATTCCAAAACATAATAGAATTTCACTTAAATATTATTATTTTGACCGTTTGATTTAAATTTGAGTCGTTGGATGTGAAATTTTACCATTCAAATTGCCTAAAATTAATCCTAATCTTTGATTACAAATATAGCTATTGGAATTTTTTTTTTTTTTTAAACATAGCACAGCGTGTATTTGAAAATATGACCGTTGGTCAGCTTCAAAATGCCACGTGGGCCAGCTTGTTGCACAAGTTGCTGGCAGACAGCAAAATGTACATGGGGCCCATCAATTTTTGGTGTTCACATGGGCTTCCAGTCAAAAAAAAGAAAAAAAAAACCAAATTTTGGGCCCACAAAAAATATAGGTCCAGGCAATCCTTGGGGTAGAATTCCCCACAAGATTTGAGATTTCTCAAATTTCCACCCCCCAAAATACATGGGTTGGAAAAGTTTTTTGGACTCAAAACCCATAATTTGGGTTTCCACCCATTGGGTTGGAGATAGCCTAATGGCCAGCAAAGGCAATAACCAACCATGGTTACATTTTGTAACCAACCATGGTTACATTTTGTAACCAACCATGGTTACATTTTGTAACCAACCATGGTTACATTTTGTAACCAACCATGGTTACATTTTGTAACCAACCATGGTTACATTTTGTAACCAACCATGGTTACATTTTGTAACCAACCATGGTTACATTTTGTAACCAACCATGGTTACATTTTGTAACCAACCATGGTTACATTTTGTAACCAACCATGGTTACATTTTGTAACCAACCATGGTTACATTTTGTAACCAACCATGGTTACATTTTGTAACCAACCATGGTTACATTTTGTAACCAACCATGGTTACATTTTGTAACCAACCATGGTTACATTTTGTAACCAACCATGGTTACATTTTGTAACCAACCATGGTTACATTTTGTAACCAACCATGGTTACATTTTGTAACCAACCATGGTTACATTTTGTAACCAACCATGGTTACATTTTGTAACCAACCATGGTTACATTTTGTAACCAACCATGGTTACATTTTGTAACCAACCAACCACATTATTGTCATTAAAGATGGAAGTGCTTCTAGTTAGGGGGCTTTCCCAAAATTATAGGGCTTGAGGCAGGTCGGGTTGGGCTTTTACAAACTGAAGGAGGTTAACGGGGCTTGCACACCGCACATTTGGTAGCACAACAGTGGAAAAGTGGGTCAAACTCTCTCTCCCCTCCCCCAAGTGCACCTAGGTTCGATTCACTTTATATCATATGACATATTTACTTATCATAAATGAGTATTGGCATGGTTCAAATTCCTTACTTATCAAAAATGGATATTAGAAGGATCCAAATTCCATATTCTCCTTTGTTTGCAAATACATGAGTATTTGAATAATTTCAATTCTGACTTCCATTATGTGGGTTGTATATTAAAATCCGTAATCAAATACTCCAAAAACTAAAATTCATGACTTCTCTTATTCATGATAAGTAAACATGTCATTTCTCATATGAAGAAAATATGCAAGTACGAAGTTCAAAGGCTTGAATGAATGATTACTCATTATTGACAAAAAATCTTTTAATCATTACTTGACACAAGCATTGTATTAACATTTTATCTAACATGAATAATAGACAGACATAGTCGATTGATTTTTGGGAAATATGAGGGTTTGGCTCCGACTCCACTAAATATTCTTCAAATGATGCCCTTTTTAAAGCCTATAAAACTAGCCCTTATAAATATATCATATCACAAGCCTATCGCTCTGTTCTCACTTTTGTATTTGTTCTGAGCTGCTCTCTGGATCAAATCATCTTCTCTCTCTGGTCTTTTTCGCTTCTTCATCTTTCTTCTGCGAAACCTCAGAGAAATCCACTTCCACTATCGACCTTATCTCGCCTAAACCCATCTCTTCTTAGCTATTTCTTACAATTGCAGTTGGTTTCAACCTCAAGGCTAAACCTTATTTCTTTAATTTCTTCTTTTGCAGAAATTAAACAAACTCACCCCATGGTCTTCTTTCCCCATCAAATCCCCTTTTCTCCATTCTTCTTCTACACTTTTGCACACATCAAACTCACAATCAAATTGCAGAAACCAAAAAACAAAGTAAATCAAACCCACAAACAGAAAATACATCAAATCAAATTCAATAATAAATTAAAACAAAAACTCAAGAAGGAATTAAAACGAACCCAAGAGAAAGATGAAGACAAACCCAAGCGCAAAAATTAAATTAAACCTAGCCAACCAACAAAACCAGCCATTTTAATATTCCTTATTTCTCAGCTTTATGGTTATAGCATAAAATACTAAGAACAGAGAAAACAATTCTAGAATCCACATAAACCAACGTGAAAGCATAGGCACTGACACAAGAAGATGGATACGTGATAAGATAAGGTGCAATGCGGTAGTTTTTCTTAAATACAACTATATTGATGCGTATTAACTAAAATCCGTTAGATTAATCAAGTGGTTAATATTCTCTTAAATGCATATAAATACACCAATACTAAATGTAGAAGCTCGATAATATTTCTCTCCTGTCTATTGGGAGTAGATGACTTGGACATCACGTTTCATCAGTTTCTCTCTAGTATTCAGAATGTCAAAATTCTTACTTCTAGACCAAGTGGCCGCAGAGGTAAAGAGTCAAATACAAAGCATGAAATTAATCCTAAATGTCTAACTTCTTTTTTAAATTAAAGTTTTGGGTTCTTGTATCTGAACTATTTCATTTCATAAAGTTTTTTACTTTTTAATATAATGTTGTAGAATCTCATGTTCAAGGAAGGTTTCATTCCTCCACCATTACACAACGTATGGTGCTTGCATATGGAAATTTTGGAGCTGCATCGATGCCAAGATATGGTTCCGCCAATGGTCTCTGTCTTTAAGGTCTCCCTAATCTGAATACTTTGGACATAACAATATCTTTAGAAGAAAAGAATATCAGAAAGAGAGAGCACTTGGGTAATTCTGAATGTATTCTTCTTCTTGTATAAGGAAATATATATAGTGCATCATGCCTTGAAGGCCAAGTAACCTTAAAAGCCAAGTAAGACCATTACTGTGAATTCTATATAGGAAATCAAAAATAGAAAAATAAATAAATTACAATCAATACAAATCGCCAACTCACACCAACATCTTTTGTGTTTGCACCCTTCTTGGACCACCACAGCAAAGGTATTCACCCCACCATAACCACTAAGGGCCAAAATACCCCTCCTTTATTGAGTCATAAAAAACATAAAGAAACTCTAACAAGGAGAAGCAACAAACTCACACAACAAGCTCATAACAAGTTGCTGCAACTTATTTCGACTCAAATAGAGTTAAGCTAAAAAAAAAACTGAAAACTTTAAAAAACTCGAACTTTTGGTTCCCATCATTATTGTCTACAAATATTTAGATCACCGTCGTACTTTTTTCAAAGATATTACTTGAGAAAATTTTTGAACCAATACGCGGAGCGTTTTGGGTACCTTTTTAAATCATCATTGTAATCCACATAGGTGATACCAAATCGAACAGTGTATCCTTCATCCCATTCGAAGTTGTCTAGTAATGACCATGCGAAATATCCTTTCACCTTAGCACCTTTTCTGCAAAAAAAAAAAAAGAGGGAAGAATTCAATGTATTAATGTCAATGTAGTGTTTAAATAACTAAAATCTAAGATGAATATACCTTAGATTGCCTTAATTAATTTCTTAAACAAGCACTTACCTCATGGATGTGTGAAGGTAACAAAGGTGACGGTAGTAATAGTCAATTCTTCCGGTATCATTAAGGGCTTGCTCAAGTGGTAATTTGGGATCATTTAACTCATCAACGCCTACAATATATAATGCATTACCATACGCATTTAGTTTTAAATTTAGACGTTATAAAACTTAACATTATTTCATACCATTATATATGTAAACCATTAATGATACAATTAATGACAATTTAAAACTATTAATTACCATTCTCGGTAATGTAAATGATTGGATTATTATACTTTTCTTTTATATAGAGTAGAAGATCGTGAATTCCTTTTGGATAAACATATAACCAACTTGAACCAGCCTGCAACCCAATTAAAAGATAATTGAGATTTTAGGAGTAATTTGTATGTGGAAAACAATATGAATCCTCTCCAAAAGCTAATAGTATAAGCTAATAATTTGATATGCACCTGTGGACCAATAGGGACCCCATTTAGTTCAGCTGCCAAAACATATACATATATAAATATTAGAATTTAACTATTCTAATAACTTAATTCATTGCTCGAAGTAAAGTTTTCAATTTGAACTCACTTGTAATATTAACGTGAGGATCTGTTAAGCAGCATTCATGTGCAGAAATAATGTCATGTTCATTACTTGCATATCTAGCAGTATAGTAATTTATTCCAATAAAATCAAATGACCCTTTTAGTAACTTGGATTCTTCTTTCGTGAATTTTGGTAATCGTTCTCTGACATTTGACCGCATACTATGCGGATAGTCACCGTTTGTCAATGGGTCCATAAACCTAGAAAACATGTAAATTCATAAATAAAACATATAATTGAGTAGTTATATAAATTAATAATATATACTTGCCATCCAATAAAAAAATCCAAAGCTCGAAATGCAGCATTTATATCCGTTATTGCCTCCGAAGTAGGCTCAAACCAACGTGCCGTCAATGTTATTCCTATTGAGCCATTTTGAGATGCCTACGCAAGAAAATTCAAGATTTTTTTGTTAATTTAGAGTGAGGAAAATTTTAATAATATACAAATTATTATGTCTTATTTTGTAATTAATTGACCTGATATTTATCTTTATACAATTTTACAGCGGCTGCATGAGCAAGGAGTTGGTGATGTGTCACCAAATATGGTTCAGTGGCCGAATCTCCACCAGTGCAGTTTAGCTTTTGCCAAGCAGAGCATCGTCCCGGTGCGTGGGATCCGTATGCATAACCATGAATACTAAAGGTGTATGGCTCATTCAACGTGATCCAGTGTTTTACTCGATCGCCAAAGTTCTCAAAACAAAGTTTTGCATATGCTCTAAAATGATCGCTGTATATAGTATGCACAATTCAAGATGTAGATGTTACTGTAATATGTATTTCATTAAATGATCATTACCATGTACTGAGGGTAGAATTTGTTCACTTACACAATTTTAGGGCTTAAGAAACCACCATATTCGTCCTCCAAAGCTTGGGGAAGATCCCAATGGAAGATTGTTACAAATGGTGTTAGACCTATATATATATGATGAGTAAAAGCAAATTAAATCTTTGATTAAATGATAAGAGTTTTAACTATCAATCATTGATCATGTAAAGTGAGATGACTACTCACCGTTACGTATGAGTTCATTGATGAAATTGTTGTAATGGTTGATCCCATCCATATTCACGCCCCCACTTAGCGTTCCATCTAATAATTAAAATAAAATACAACAAATAGGAAAATAACTAGATCTCCAAACATATAAATTAAAGTAAACGAAAAAATTGAACTGTATATTCTTGGCCTTAATTAAATTGGACTCTAATTTAATTTGGTTCAGTTCTTTAGTTAATTATTTCAATTGAGAACAAAATGCTGGTTATTATACAGAAGACAACCGAGAGTTCTTATCACAACTCAAAACATAAACGGAGCAATCTCGACCATCTAATAATTAAAACAAAAACAAAAAAGAATTGTTTTGTACAATATTGAGAGTGAATCAACTTACTTGGTAACAATCTCGACCATGAGATAGACATCCTATAAGCATCCACCCCCATATTCTTCATTATCGCCACATCTCCCTATTGACACATAAATAATATATAATTATAAGAAATAAGCTAAAAACTAATTAGGATCTCATCTTTAATGTCATGTGTTTTGTTAAGAATCCAAAATTTAGTAGGTTTACATTGTGTCCTTAAACTTCAAGTACACAAGATCCAGATAATAAAATTTTATGGTTTTACAACCTTATAGCGGTGATATTGATCAACAGCAACATCTCCACTGCTACCATCCTTAATTCTTTCTGCAATTATACATAGAAAATTTTAATTGTTTAGAGCTAGCATAAAGATTCTAAAAATCATATAAAGTGTGTATAGACCAAGAATACATACTGCATGACCACTAGTAGTTAAAGACACAATTGATCATTTATTTGTGTCTAAATATTTAATGATAATTAATGATAACGAGAAAAACACAAAAAAGAAGAAGAATATATATTTAGTTATATACCCATTCTTAGCACTAATGATATATATAAACAAACCCAAAAATGACAGCTGACCCTATTGAATTAAATTTTGATTATTAAATTACTTTGATACCCTAGTGCGTGTTTTGGGTTTTTTATTTATGAGGTTTTGGGTTTGGAATTGTTTTAAGAAATTGATGGCAATTTTGTAATTTATAATAAGTTAAAAGCCTCTTTATTATGTTGTAAAAGGAATTCAAGTTTGTTTCTAAAGTCCATTTTATATATGATTTTTTATTTATAATTTGGGCCCCTATATTGGGTATAATAGTGAATCTCCCAAAAAAAAAGCTCTATTTTTAATAACTTGCACTATCTATGACCACAAACACACAAAAAAAACTTCCTCTAAGCCACGTCACTAATTATAGTATCATCCAAATAAAAATACCAACGAAATATTGGGCCCCTAAAGTTGTAGTCGCCTGACAAACGTTATTAGAACTAAGTCAACGACTCAAGCGGCTTCAATGGCACACAAAGGTAGAGTGTAGACAGACCTGGATGCTTGGTCCTCTATAGAGAGAGTACGTACGTGCTATGTTTTCTTTTTTGGGGTAAACGTAAACGCAAGTGGGCTTTAAAAGATCAAGCAAATCTTTTGTAGCCAATAAGTAAATGGATGGCTGAACTCCTATTTCGTGACCAAAGTTGCCCCATTTCATTAGTTTTTAGATAAAAACCGTTAAATCAGTTGACGTGACATGGGTATTTTGATAAATTTAACTATTCAAAATTCAAAATAAATATAAAAAAAATGCTTGAAATTATTTAAAATATAATTAAGATAAAAATAACTCCTTTTTTTCTCCCTCAATCGTCAGCCCCTACCACCTTTTCCCTAATCTCAACCAACCCCACTGCCCAACCAACCCAAGCAACCACCTTCACCCTCCCCATTCCTCTGTCAAAACAAAGATACCAAAAAAAAAAACCAGCAACCCTCTCTCTCTCTCTCTCTCTCTCATCTGGACTGCCACATATGCGAAATCTGAAGTCAATCTCTCTCTCTCTCATCTGGACTGCCACATATGCGAAATCTGAAGTCAATCTCTCTCTCTCTCATCTGGACTGCCACATATGCGAAATCTGAAGTCAATCTCTCTCTCTCTCATCTGGACTGCCACATATGCGAAATCTGAAGTCAATCTCTCTCTCTCTCATCTGGACTGCCACATATGCGAAATCTGAAGTCAATCTCTCTCTCTCTCATCTGGACTGCCACATATGCGAAATCTGAAGTCAATCTCTCTCTCTCTCATCTGGACTGCCACATATGCGAAATCTGAAGTCAATCTCTCTCTCTCTCATCTGGACTGCCACATATGCGAAATCTGAAGTCAATCTCTCTCTCTCTCATCTGGACTGCCACATATGCGAAATCTGAAGTCAATCTCTCTCTCTCTCATCTGGACTGCCACATATGCGAAATCTGAAGTCAATCTCTCTCTCTCTCATCTGGACTGCCACATATGCGAAATTTGAAGTCAATTTAGAGAGAGAGAGAGAGAGAGAGGGAGAAGGTGGGGTGGGTTTTTTCTGGGTGTGGGTTGGTTGGGCAGTGGGCCTAGTTGAGATGAGGGAGAAGGTGGTGGGAGTTGATGATTAGGGAAAAGAAAAAAAGAAGAAGACATTTTTATCTTTATTTTTTAACTATTTTAAATAATTTCAAGCATTTTTTTTTATTTGATTTGAGAGTTAAGTGATGTTAAGTAGCTTGACACATGTCACAAAGCTAGTAGAGAAACAGGGTGGGCAAAGGGCATTTGGTAACAGGAAAATTGGACTCATCCTGGTGCGTGGCACCCGATTGCATAACCATGGTGACTAACGGTATATGGCTAATTCAACGTGATCCAGTGTTTTACTCAATCACCAAATTCCTTAAAACAAAATTCTGCATAGTCTCTAAAATGATCGTTGTATATGGTATGTAGATGTTATTATAATATGTATTTAATTAAATAATCAATATTATATACTAAGGATAGAATTTGTTCACTCACACAATATTAGGGCTTAAGAAACCACCATATTCATTTTCTAAAGCTTGTGGAAGATCCCAATGAAAAATTGTCACAAATGGTTTTAGACCTATGTATATGTATGTATATATATATCATGAATAAAAGCCAATTAAAACTTTGATGTTTTTAAGGGGTTGAACTATCAATCATTAATCATGTAAGATGAGATGACTCACCGTTAAGTTGGAGTTCATTGATGGGATTTTTGTAATATTTGATTCCATCGTCATTCACACGCCCACTTAGCTTTCTACCTAATAATAAAAACAAATACAACAAATAAGGAAACTCAATCTACAAACGGTAAAATTGTTAAACTGTATATTCTTGGCCTTGAATTCGGTTAAGTTCTTTCAGTGATAAATTATTTTAATTGAGAACAAAATGTTGGTTATTATATAGTAGACAACAGAGGGTTATTATCAAAGTTGAAAAATAAGGGGAGCAACTGTTGCAGCAAAAAACAGAATTGTTATTTATAATATTGAGGATGAATCAACCTACTTGGTAATAATTTGGACCATGAGATAGAAAACCTAGAAGCATCCGATCCCGTATTCTTCATAATCGCTACATCTTCCTATATAATGACCCGTAAGACATACATGGTTATAAGAAATAAGCTACAAGTTAAAGATCTCATCTTCAATGTCATGTGTTTTCTTAAAGAAGGTCTAGAGATAAAATTATAACCTTATAGCGGTGAAATTGATCAACAGTCACATCTCTATTATTGCCATCCATGATCCTTTCTGTATTTGTACATTGAAAATTAATTATTTAAATCATAGAGATCCAAAAATTTATTTCATACAAACTATGATGTATATGCGATAAAGTTTTTTTCCAATTCACGACGACCTGAATGGTTGTGGGTGAAGGTATCCCATATACTTGGTCCTCTACCACCTTCTTTTACGGCACCTTCGTACTGAAATGGACATGCATAGAACATACAAAATTAAGATGTAAATATTCATGCATGCATGTGGAAGCTAATTGATCTGACATCAGGGCCGGCCTTGACTTTTGGGTGGCCTTAGGCTAGAAATGAAAATGAGGCCCATTTCTCTTTTATTCTCCTGAATATAATAAACTCACATGGAAAAAAATTATGCAATTAAATACAATTTGGATAAATAAACACGGCTCTAGTATTGGCCATATAATCGCTGCCCCAATCTGAAAATAAACAAGCATGAGGATAAAAATAATTTGTACTCTTTCATATTTCCTTGCTAAATAATCTTCTAACAAAATTTTTTGGATAAATAAAAGAATTTCTAATCCCTATTGGCTTTCTTTCATTGATTACTACTTTTAGCAATTAAATACTTAAAATACATGCAATTTATGTTCATATATTACATAATTTTCATTTGGACTCTTCAGAAACACTTGTAATCAGATTTGGGGCCTCTAAATGCCAAACTATTGAAATTATTCTCCTCTAAAATCATATTCTTCAACTTGGTAGATATATAATAAATATAATTTGGGGCCCTACAAATGCGAGGCCCATGGCCATCGCCCTCCTTGCCCACCCTCAGCGCCAGCACTGTCTGACATTAAACTAAAATTAATCCCAAGTAGTTATATATAAAACACCAATTAAAGGGTAATTATTAATTAAGGCCGAAGAAGGAACTGACCTGGTAAGATGCCGAGGTTGTGCCAAATATGAACCCTGGTTGGAGAGCATCGAAACTGCTCCTATTGAGAGAGTCACAATGAATGGGTAGATCATCTGTATTAGCAGCTTTGTTATTTGTAAATGCAAAGCCAACGAGTAGCACCAGAGATAAGACCAAAGAGCCTAAATGCATTGCCATAACTGACTATAAAAAAGAAGGAAAAGCCTGAAGGGTTTTTGGTGGCTCATATTGCTTGGGTTTATATAGAGGGAGTAACGTACATATTTATGGAATTATGGTTATGTCAATAAATATGAGTTAAATGTTGAGAAAGGTAGTGAGGGCAAACTTTGAGTTAAAGCGATGAAACAAAAAAAAAGATATCCCAGGTAATGACAAAAATAGAAGAAGATATCATCATGACTTTTTCATTTTCAAGATAATGACGGGTAACCGATAGTCTAGTCAGAGACTGAAAGTTTAACGTTGTAGGTGAAAGCTCCTCCCTATGAGCTTAGAAGGAGAGTGAAGCAACAATCCTGCTGTACATCGCCGTCATGTCTTCTTGAACGTTCATGAATTAGAACTCAAAACGTGTACGTAAATGGAGATTTGAAAAACTGGAACACTAATTGGGACAATCATTAAATGAACCAAAGAAATAATATCGCAAAAGAGACCAAATCAAACCGTCCATTAATTTGAACCAAATCGAACACGCTCCAACATCACAGCTTTTTTGGGGAATATAATCTCTGTCACTTCGACAGACAAGAGGTTAAAATTGAGAATTGCATGGATTTCAACAGCGAAAGCACAAGTAGACAATTGACCAAAACAAAACCACAAATTCAGGTATTGGGTTTCAGAGTCTGAAGGTTGGTTTTCTTCGTGGAATTTTCTGTGTAGGCTTTGGATATGTTAGGTTCATTTATTGGCACCTTAAAGAACGAATAAGAGTGTGAATTCTTTCTTTAAAGTCAAGTCTTTTTCATTCATTTCAGATTCATTCCTGATAGATTCAACGGATTTGAAATTAATCCTAAAAACAATTCAGCGCATGAAGGTGTTGAGCAACTTGATTGGGACATTTCATTAAGTTTGCCCGCCAAGCTTCCTGATAACTGTACGGATTCTTTATAGATTCAAGGGATTTTTAGGGGTATAAAGACCTAGCTCAAAACAGCATCTTTTTGACCAGTTCATTAAAAACAAAGGTTAATTTCAATTTAAGTTTAAGAAATTTTAATGTTTTATTTATATTTTAAGCAATTTAAGTTTAAGAAGTTAGGATCCCACATATGCCACCTCAACAATTAACGGAAATTTTAACGGTAAGGATAACGCTGGACTAAATTGTAAAAAATTGAAAAACTTAGGGTATGTAATTGTTCAAAATTGAGAGTGTAGGGACAAATATACCTCAATGATAAAAGTTCAAAGTACTAAATTGAAATTAACCCTAAAAATAATTCAGCGCATGAAGCTGTTGAGCAACTTGATTGGGACATTTCAGTAAGTTCGTCCACCAAGCTTCCATGGGGTCACCTGATGGGGTTACCCGCCTCGACACTTCTCCACCCTCCAAAGATGATGTAGACAAATCACAATCTGATAATGACGACAGCCACAATCCAAAGGGGAATGGACCCAATCGTGAATAGGAAAAAACTGTGTTTGGAACCATTGCTTGTACTCAATAATTTACACCCAAAAAAAAGGAAAATGCATAATAGACCAAGTTCTTGTCTGTAATTTTTGTTTCCCAATCACTGTGACAAGATAAAGAAACCGATTGAAGCAAGCATTTGTAGTACCCCTTCCTTCGTTGTGGATCCCCCTCCCCCCTCCCGTTCTTATTTAGAATATCTCTTTGGCTACCAACTCAAAGAGTAAATCGGTGGTAAGATATGGAGGTTTTTATTCCTCTTAGAGCTTTTGAACTGACCTCATTTAGGGTTTTTTCTTATATATAGCTGGTGCGCTTGTTTGCGTCCAATCCGGAGGTGATGATCGCCGGATGGAAGGAGCTAGAAGCGAAAAAAAGTATACACTGGAGGTTTGGAACCCAGAGAAAAATCCGATATAACATCTGGATCTTGAAAAGCTCCGGATATTCAGTTGTTCAATCTGCATGTGCTTTGAAAAGCTTTATTCTTGTGTAGATATGATTTGACGAGAGGATGTGACTAGTTGCTACTCCTGCGGGCCCTACTTACGTAAAGCTTATCTCCTTTAGGAGGCAAGGGATTGCTGCTTCCACAGTTGCCTCCACTCGGTCAAATGCATATTGCCTTGAACGAAGATGAACAGAGACTCCTTGTGACGTCAAGTTCGGATCTTGGCCTTTCCAATCTGCCAACAAACTCCTTGCGGGGGTGGAAATCACTCGTTGTGTCGTGTCGGGATAATAAACGTGTCAAGAATGCTCAATTCGAACTCGACCCATTTAATAAATGTATCAGGTTGGATTCAGGTTGTCTTAAACAGGTTACCTGGTTAATAACATGTTTAATAATAAGTGATAGCAACTGTAAACAGGTTACCTGGTTAATAACATGTTTAATAATAAGTGGTAGCAACTGTAACCAGTGGAATTCGGTTTTAAACAACTCCATTAATTGTTTTTTTAGTAGGAGAAACCAAAGAGAGAGAGTGAGATTGATGATGTTGATATGAGAACTTAAGAGAAAAAAAAATATTAGACATGAGCTTTTTTTTTTT
>NW_018922645.1:103525-116647 GCF_002207925.1 Prunus avium
GAAATGTTGAGATTTAGATGGTGGGGAGGGAATTGAGAATAAAATTTAGTTCGAGTCTTTAATTTTCTAAAAAAAAAGGTCATGTGGTAAATTGATAATTAGGTACAAGTTTCAGGGGGGCATTTTGGCAGTTTAACCGAATAGTTATGCATATAATTGTTATAAATATAAATATCAAATTATATACATGTGAAATTCTACTTCTTTGTCCAGACAAAAAATTAAAAAAATTCTACTTCTTTGAAAAACAGCTTGTAGAAACATTATAAATATCAAATGATGTCTGATATAATCTCAAAATTGTATGTAGCATGATGGGTAAGGTGGTGGAAAGGAATGAAAGTGGCAGATGTTCAAAATCCCTTGTGTGCTCTTTAGTCTTGATTTCCTTACATTTTTTAGCGGATTGGCAAGTATTTCACGGATTGACTTGACTTGTTTATTAAACAGGTCATAACAAGTTGACCAGAATTTTTATCATGTGGCTTTGTTCCGTGTTTTTTCCGTGCGAGTTTCGAATCATGTAACAGCTCGTATCAGAAATTACCACCCTTCTGTGTCACATGCACACTACATTAATTTTTTTATTTATTTTTAAAAACGTGTAATAGAATTAAATTGTACAACTTGAGCAAAAAAATAGCAAAAAAAATAAAAAACCACTGGAACGATCACAGTTTATCAGTTACAAGTTGAACGTGTTATCCCTTCAGTTTATCAGTTCCTAGTTGAACATCGTCCATGTAGTTCACAAAGCTCATTTGATGCATCAAATGTAACATAATACAGTACCAACCAAATATATTACTATCAACTTCTTGCCGGAAGACAAAACATAAACATAGCTGATATGAACTTCATCTTCTAGGTCGGGTCATTCGTGGGCGGCCTGAAAGAGAACAAACAGAATAGTTACAACATCCAACACCAAAATTGGACCAAAGGGCGTTCAACTAAGAGCAATGCCAGAGTTCAGCTAAGAGCAATGTCAGAGATCAACATTAAACGAATTGGGCAAAAGAAGCACTAACATTGATATTTACTTCATTTTTTACAGCAAATCAAATGACTTTACGGGAAATCAGCAGTAATTTGAAATACCCACATGATCAAATAATACCTATTGTGTATTTAAAAATTCAGACACACCTCCAAACAAACGAGTAGGACATTAGCAAGGAAACAGACAATTTCTATTAAAATGACCATATCTTTTAAATCCTGATCAAGTGAAATAACATGGAACTAACTCGAGGGTACATACAGAAGAAACAAGTGGCATTCTTGCTTCCATTTGACTTCACAATATATGGGGACAATAGGGACAAATCTTCATACAGTTTGGACACAGCACAGTGCTAAAGACAACAAAGAGTAAACACAACGCATAAAATTTCTCTAGGGAGATGTAGCACAATGTATTTGGGATATCACAAACAATGTGCAGTAACATCACATGCTGATGCAAACTTTGGTATTTGTTAAACCAAATCAGAAACTGAAAGTTTTCCATTTTTAATTACACGAGGAAGCAAACAGTGGAAAATGATAAAAATTACACCTACCACCCCTCTCACTGATTCCACAAACTAGGAGCGTGAGTTATCCATGGACCCATAGCTATTAGTACATAATAGCTATGATGGTTGTTAAATTATAAAATAAAAAAAATCTGAAGCCAGAATTTTAGGTCCCTGTACACACATAAACAGAGTACCATAACCACAATACTTTGAAACTCGAAAGGCTTTTCTTATCACAAGAGGTCATTGAACAAAAAAAACACACATAAACTCAACCTTGATTGAGGCCCCAGCATTGGGTATACTTCTTTCTCAATGAAGAATTATGAAACAGTGATATATTGTGGTGCCTGACCCATATTTTTCCCTATCAGTCTTTCACCAAACAAGACAAACGCAGAATTCTCAATTCAAATGAGTCATACTTCAATATAAATTGTTCAAAGATTGTAATTCCATTTTTCCAAAACCCTTATATGAAAATTTTGTATAAAGTAAATATTCAAAGATGCATACCATTTCGGGAGGGTGGATTTTCAGTACGTCTCTCAATTTGGGCCGGGGAGTGCATATGACTCGTTAACTGTACTAGTAAACCTTCAAACCGATTCATTTGAACTGATAGCAAACCCTCAACCCGACCAAGTTGCTCTTTCAAGCCCTGTACCTCAGCAGCACTTCTTTGTTCAGACTCCTCTTGTCGCTGCTTTGATTCCTCAAGTTGCCTTCTGAGCTCACTAACAGTAGATGATGATGAAGATGATGGGCCCCATAACTCTTTTGGGGTTACACCATTTCCGTAACCACGCACCCGACTCGAACGCTCAGGTCCAAAAACCTTTACAAAAATCTCATCTTCAGTCATCTGTGAGTTCTCCACAGACATTTGAGTATAAAGTTTCTTGAGCTTTGACTGCATTCAGAAAATGGAACCACAAGGTACAATGAAAAAATAAAAAAAGAGAGAAAACCAAAACTATATAACTGAGAATTAGGTAAGCTTGCATATCCAATTTAATTTCAGGATCAATATATACCAATGCCTCCTGTGAAGCTGGATTTGCAGCTAGTCCATCAGGCCGCACGTGCGTAAGTTCCCATAGAAATGTACGTCCAGGGTCATTTCCAGTCTTCTTTCTCTGCAATTGCACGAACAAAAAAACTAAGAATGATGACAAACACAGTAAAATATTACTCAAGAAGTGAATAGCTCAGGTCATACCTCTTCCTCACGGATTTGTGAGAAACTCTTGGAACCAGATGTATGGATTATGTTATTTTTGGAACGATTCTCCATGTTTTTCTTACTAATTAACTACATTCAAGGAAGACTATGAATGTATTAAAAAAAATTCAAGGTGAAACAGATAACTGAAAGGAAAATAGGAAAAAAATGTAAAGTTTCTTGATTTTCTTTCCCCTCAATATTTTCTTTTTATATGCAACATTTTTTTGGTACCTCCCATTCAGGTGAGCTCCACATGTTTATAAGATACTGCCAATCATCCTCCGCAACATTTGGTGGTATTTTTTTCCGTGCTTCCTCAGTTGTCTCACATGTTTCATACCATATCTTCTTGAGGTAATGCCGATAATTGTGGTAGGATCTATGAATCTGATCCAATACCCATGTCATGTGATCTTCGACTTTGAAACGCTTCTGAGAACATGTATGAGGAAATATGACAAAATAAACATGCAAAACTGAGGATTTAAGGGAAAATTAAAAGGTATAGTGTGATGTGAACTACTTCCTTCAAAATCTTTTGTTGTACTAACCAACATATGTTCAAATGCCTTCTTTTTAATCTCAAATGGGATTTTCTTCCACGACTTGACCTGCAGGGGTAGCTCCTGGGTTTGCCTAACCAGGGCTGTACACTCTGATTTGAAAATTGTGGAGCTTTCACCTACAGCTCTCCGGTTCCTCCAGCTGATTTCAAATCTTTCCCCAATTGGAATTTGAGCTAGTTTAAGGTTACGGGTGGGCCCTCGTGTCCTCCTTTTCCCCACATTAGAGCTTCTTAAAACTATAAAAATATAAAAAATTGAATCAAAACTTAACGAAATTGAAACCAGAAGTAACCTACACTAATGATGAAAAATATAATACGGAGGCCTCATCTTAAGGAACTATAGTACTGGAAAATTAAAAGATTTGCTGTCAATTTGAGTTTCGAAGTATATATATTCAACATTCATACATCAGTATAATGGAAACTCCCCTACTTTGTCTTGAAAATAAGTGAGAAATACACATATAAGCATATATGAATTATTTAATAATTACAAGAAGAAAAGGAAAAAGAAACTCTAATTTCCTAAACAGATTCAAATTCAATTTATTTAATAAACTAAACTCACATATAGAATTTATTTGGCAGTAAACAATATCATCTTTATAGAACAACATTATGAAAACTTTGAATAATGATACAACTATTGCCTTCTTTTACAACCAAAAGAAAATGATATATCTGTATGCACACATAGTTTGAAGAATTGATTAAAGCCAATACATATTTGATCTGAACCACAACCATGAAACACACAATGACTAAAGAGTTCAACTAAATTCAACACATGTATCATTCTAGCATGAGACCTATGAGGACTTTATAGAACAATTCAATACATACAGTCTTCCTTGATAAGTGCTTGATGCAACTGTAAAGCTGCTCCATCACCTCCTATTTCATTGATATGCTTATCAGAGCTCAAACTCACTGAAGTCAATGTATGTATGAAATGCATAGTTTATCGATGAGCCCGAGATCACAAGTCTTTCCAATCCATTGTCTAATACTCAGCAGTTGAATATTCTTAATTATTATTATTTTTATAGGAAGATTTTCTTAGTCAACAAATAAAGAAAGGATAAAAATCTAAGATATATGAGATAGAAAACAAAAATAAAAGATCCAAACTAAAGAAAAATTGCCAACAATTTTAGACCTCGAGAAGTCAAGATGAAATATGTGCTGATTCACATATTCTGTAATCTTTAAATTTAATCTATTTGTTTGTAAGTGCTTATGCATTCAGGTATGGATTTTCTTTCATACTGTGCATAGAAACCCAAGTAATCCTATGAAAATTATAACCCAATGAACAAACAAATAAGCGTACTCGACAAGCACTGCATACTGGCATAGGAGCATGCCGTCTCCCAGTACCTGTACAACAAACCCAACCATACTGGGATCTTGGGAACTTTACCAATTGATATGTAACCTACTCTTGAATTCTTTTCTTTGGTTAATATGAGCAAAACCTCACTCTTGATGGTGATCACAGAATCAAAGAGGCCATGCTGAAATGCACAGTAACAAAGACAAAATGAAATTTGAGAAGGCAAACCACATACAAGGACAACCAAGGATGAAATAATCAACCATGCAAACAATATCGTACTCAAACATACAGATATATCGACCAATATTTCCGTATAGTTTCCAATATTGGGGACTGTCAATGAAAATGACGGATATTGGCTTTAAAACATGGAAAATTTAAATGAAACATTAAGAAATGTTAAATCAATCATAAATGCATTATGCATATACTAATAAATTTCATAACATACTTTGTCTATCATATACTAATGCATGCAATAACAAATAAATTTCATAATATACTGCGCCTAAGATAAGTATATGATATGTATATGAAAGTAAAACTTTAACTACATATATGGTAACCGAGGTTACTTTTGTATAAGATGGAAATGATTTTAACACAGAATAGAGTGGAAATTCATCTGTTCTTCCATTCAGTTTCAGCTAATTGTCACTGATTAGCGGTGAAATATCGGGGATATAGGCAAAATATCGGGGAACAGGAAAGACTCTATATCTATATTGGTGGTCAAAATCTTGATAAACTGGCTCCCAAGTGAAAATTTATCACCAAGAATAACAACTTTATTTAGCACACCTATCAAAATAAAGTAACAAAACAGAAGTAATGTGAAACCCTTACTGCTACTTGTCCCTGGTTCTTTACTGGACAGACCAGCAGCTGTCCAATATGTCATGAACTTCGCCTCCACCCTTTTCATAAGGTCCAAAACAAAGTTACCCTCATTGTAATAGTTGTAGCAGTTCTTCCAAATGTATTGGACGTCCTTGAATACATCCCCCGAGTTCGTGTACTTAGTACCATTTTCAAGATGGTTGCATATTGTTCCAAAATCCATTGGTGTATCTATGACATCAAAGTAATCCTGGTTCCAACCGTCATCACCCCCAGAAAGGGGCAAAAAAGACAGAGAAAGTAGAAGATAAATCAATAAGGGAGAGAAGAATTATGAAAGGAACGCAGCAACGCATTTCAGAACAGATATGACATCTATGACGTCAATGTTGCATTGTGGATCTGTCTGAGATTAGATCAGCTAAACAAAAAATCCTAAGAATTCAATATTTCCAACTTATTGATTCAGGAAGCATAATAGAACCTTAAAACCTTACAGTTAATATAAAGCTTCGTTTTTCCTTTTTGAATACATGATATGCTACAGAATGTCCAGAACAGGATATAATTTTGAGTTACAGCGATAAGGGGGAGGAGGCGCACACTCAAGGGGTTTTGAACATGGGTCATGGGGTCGGGGTGGGGGCAAAGCACCTCAGCCACTGAGGTAAACCCAAGGACCCCAGAACAGGATATGAACCCCAATGTGTATTAACTTGCAGATATTTGTGTACATGAAAAACAGAGACTTACCAATAGAATATCCATAACTTCCAAGAATACAGTATTGCATCTGTGACAAGAATTAAGTTCTTTTCAGGCTTTTAATGGAGGGTCATTTTTGGTACCCTTGACCCTGGCTTTGTAACCTTTGTCCTATGCAGTAGGTACTTGGTATTACTTATATTTTGCAACATAGACAAAGTAGAATAATACATGTATAAAAATGCATACATAATCAAAAGTGATGTGTATATATACTCAAATAAAACCAAATCAGGTTTTTGATTGGCTTTTTAAATGAACACGTATGTGTGTGTGTGTGTGTGTAAATAAAAATAAAAGGTTTTGTTTTCTCTAAAACCCAAGTCTGGGTGTAGTGCAAATTGCAATAAAGCAGATAATCGTAGCACAAACAGATATTGCAAACCTGACAATATATAGACATAAACCAAAGCAGAGTTCGTTCCTAATTAAATACGCTTTGTATAGCTTAAAACCAGAACTGATACGTATAAGATAATAACAGATCTTTGTTCCCTAGTCCAGACCAAAAGAGAATCAAATTTAAAAATAAGATCATCAAAATAAAACAGCTATACCATATATATGGTAGCAGTTGTGAACATGAAAGACTCCTTAAATTTTTTGAATGTATGTTATTAAAAAGTTAATATAAAAATGTACAAATACATAACATGTCAGTGCAGAAGACTCGCATTATTACAAAAACAAAATGATGTTTGAATTCAACCAAGTCATTTTTCCACTAAATTTAAAAGCTTAGTGGCTAGTCAAGCTTGTACCCCAAAAGAAATAGTTTGACATAGTAACTTGATAAACTTGAAGCAAGAAACTGCAATCTCCTATTAGATGCCCGCAAAAAAGCTGGTACATCATAATGATCACCATATCATGTTATCACTCAAGAAAAATATTTAAAAAATATGCATATTGAAAATCACACTCACAGGTAATCTCAGAGCAATTGGATCCATAGGAATGTTGAAAGGTACAGCTGCATCCATTTTCATAACCCTCTTAATAACCTATAAGGTGAGAACAGCAGTAAGTTCAATCACATTAGGCATAATCTGGTCGGAAAAACTATCGCAACAAAATGCCTGGTTAGAAGCACTTCAATTGTTTTTTCGAAAACAAAAAACATTTTGTCCCTTTTTATGAATGTATAAAAGGCTACACAGGCACCTAATTCTAAAACCAAAATGTCACAACAGAAACCAATTACAAAATTTCCATCATACCGCCAGAGAAGCGCTTAATTCTTTTTTGTTACAGCAAGGATCATGCGAAGGCGCCTCTTGCTCATTCTGGAATCTACTCCAAGAACCAAAGACTTGCAATGGCTTAGTTTGTGCACCGTCAATCTTCTTGGATGAGTTTTCTATCTGGAGATTCACTTCACCATACTTCCTAAGCAATCTCTGCACGGTCCTATCCATGGAGCTCACATTTTGATCCCCGTACGACCAGTCACTCCCCATTGAAGAAGAAGTAGAATTACCTGAATCAATCTCCATTTCAGGGTCAAATTCCTCATCATTATGGTCTTCGTTATCAGATTGATTCCACCCAATATCATTTCCTTCTTCAACATTTTGACTCACAAAATTCAAGAATGCTACTTCTTTCTCATTGACCAATTTCTCATTAACCACTCTCTCACTTACCACTCTCTCACTGACCACATTGGGTTTCTTTCGTGGCCTTCCCCTTCCCCTGCAGGCTTGTTTGCGCCTCATGATCTACTAACAAACATCACAAATTAAAAAGCGAAAAGGAGAACAAATTAGTCAGAGCAAGTTGGCTGGGTGACTCGAAAAGCTCTCTAAGTAAGTCAGACTTACAATATTTAAAATAAGCAGCAATTACATGCTTACAAGCTTCAAAATTTGTTAAATTCGTTCAAATAATAGAACGAAAATCAGTCAGGAAACAAAAAACTCTTGTTGTCACCAATAACTTTTTGGTGACAACAAGTTAATAACTTTTTATCTTTTTAGTCATAATTGAGCAGCATATAAGCTTAACCGCTGCAGTTTCACTTCACACCCACACAAATATACATACAAACACATAGATATATAACGATTCACCTTTATATGAAGCAAAAAGATACAAGACGCGCGTGTGTAGTGTGTAGAGTGTAGAGTGTAGAGTGAGAGTGAGAGAGAGTTACCTTTGCCTGAATCAAATGAATCGTAGAGATCAGGCTTTGGGATGGTTGAGCATCTGGAGCTTAGGGTTTTGATTATTTTGTTTTTCACTGGGGTTGTGGTTTGCAGGGTGCACACAGAGTCGTGGCTAAATGCTAGGTTGGGGTTTTCGTTGACCACGGTAATGCGGCGACCATAATGGCCAGCAAAGGCAATAACCAACCATGGTTACATTTTGTAACCAACCAACTACATTATTGTCATTAAAGATGGACGTGCTTCTAAGGGCAAGTCCAGCAGAGGGTTTTGGACACAGGCTAGTGGGGTTTGGGAGAAAAACGGGCTCCAGCAGCAAGGGTTAGCCCAAGTTGCTTGTGGGGGCCACGAAGTTGGGCTGGCCCGAGGGCAAGTCCAGCCCTAGATCCAAAACTAGGGGGAGCTGACGTCAGCCTTGTGCGCGCCCAACGGCTCTAGGGCAGGTGGCGTCGTCTGGGAGCTCCGATCTCCTTTCTCTCTCCAATCCAACGACAGCCAATATTTTTGGCCTTTTCGATTCCCATAATTGCCTTGCCAAGCGGTCGGGCAATTCTTCCACTGCTAGTGCATGCAGTCGATTCTACTAATCATTCCTGGAAATCCTCTCTCTTCGGCTTTTTGTAGAAGCCGTTGCAAGTCCCTGGGTGTAGGTCTGCGCAGGTAGTCCCTGGTGTACAGAGTTTCGACTGCATCACAAAATCTCACGAAGGTCTCTAAAATAGTGGACTTCCCCATCCGGGCAATCTCATCCACTTGATCAACAGATGAGCCATACGCCAACATTCGGATAACAACTGTGAACTTTTGCTCGGGAAGCAGTCCCAAATTTCCAGCAGCATTTCTCTTTTGAACAAAATATTCATCATAATTGCAAATATCATGCATGACTTTATTGAACAAATGGGGTTGCATTCTATATCTCCTTCGAAAATCAACATCAGAGTACAGAGAAGTTGGGATAAAATAATCTTCCATAAGATTCTTACCCCGAGAATGTCTATGTCTATCCACATTCGGGCCACGACCTTCTCGTGAACCACCGCGGCTCTAGTTTTCTTCATCATGCATAGCCACTGCTGTGACAATTTGCATATCCAGTTCTGCCTGCGCCCTTTTGCCTGCAGCTCGTCTACGCCTTCTTTCTCTAAATTCTCGGATTTGCCTCTCCAAGAGCTCGTTCATGTCTGCCATTGGAGTATGAATTCTAAAATCTGAGAAATGAAAATGAAGAGAAGATATGGTGTGAGAGGTATGAATTGAGGCTCTGGTTTTATAGAAAAATTTTGGCTAATAAGGATGACAAGTGGCGCAATTTTATAGGGTGAAAATCTTATCTGAAATTTGAAATTCAAATGAAATTTATATGAAATTTGAAATTCAGATGAAATTTCATTGAAATTTGAATTTTGAAATGTATCTAAATTTTGAATTTTGAAACCGAAAATCTTATCCGAAAATTTTATCCGATTATGAGATATGAATAGTATTGACACGTAGGAACCCAAAAATCTTATCCGAAAATATTATATAAATTAATTATTTAAGTAAACAAATTTGTGAAAAAAACAAAAAAATGAATAGTATTTGCCCTAGACTAGGGCAACTGCTGGAAACGTAAATTGCTTTTTGCAAGGGCAGCCACTATTCACGTGAATAGTGGCTGCCCTAATTATAGGGCTTGGGGCAGGTCAGGTTGGGCTTTTACAAACTGAAGTAGGTTAACGGGGCTTGCACACCAAACATGGGGTGGCACCATAGTGGAAAAGTAGGTCAAATTCTTTCTCCCCTCCCTCAAGTGCACCTGGGTTCGATTCACTTAAGAGACAATCTTGAGGCAACCCAATATAATAGTCTCCCCCCTCCCCCTCCCAACGAATGACAAAAAAAAAAGAAGGGGATGCTTGCACACCCTTATTTATGTATGGGTAGGTTGGGCCGGGCTTTTATGGGTCGGTCAAGCCAGGTTTTTCCTTAATGGGTTGAATGGGCACTCATTGGCCTTTGAGCCCATGAACCAAATGATGACCCCTAACTACTTGTAGTGGTTAAAATTGTGTATTCATGTACCAAAGTCCTATATTTGATTCATATGTGCCTCATATCAAATGACATATTTACTTATCATAAATGAGTATGGGCATGGTTCAAATTCCTTACCTATCAAAAATGGATATTAGAAGGATCCAAATTCCTTATTCTCTTTTGTTTGCAAATACATGAGTATTTGAATAATTTCAATTCTGACTTCCATTATGTGGGTTGCATGTTAAAATCCTTAATCAAATACTCCAAAAACTAAGATTCATGACTTCTCTTATTCATAGTAAGTAAACATGTCATTTCTTGTATGAAGAAAATATGTAAGTACGAAGTTCAAAGGCTTGAATGAATGATTACTTATTATTGACAAAAAATATTTTAATCATTACTTTACACAAGCATTGTACTAACATTTTATCTAACATGAATAATAAACAGACATAGTCAATTGATTTTTGGGAAATAGGAGGCTTTGGCTCCGACTCCACTAAACATTCTTCAAATGACCCCTTTTTTTAAAGCCAACAAAACTAGCCCTTACAAATATATCATATCACAAGCCTATTGCTTTGTTCTCACTTTTGTTTTTGTTCTGAGCTGCTCTCTCAAATCATCTTCTCTCTCTGGTCTTCTTCTCTTCTTCTTCTTTCTTCTACGAAACCTCAGAGAAAATCCACCTCCACTATCGACCTCATCTCGCCTAACCCCATCTCCTCTTAGTTGTCTCTTACAATTGCAGTTGGCTTCAACCTCAAGGCTAAACCTCAAATTTGGAACCCTAGTGAGACCCTAGCCAAGCCGCCAATACTCACGACCTTCGTCGTCGACCTCCAAAGCGAAGCCACCGTCGCGATCCGCGACTCGCGACCTCCACAACTAAGCCATAGTTGCAACCTCCGTCGTCGATCTCCACGCTATTGAGTTATGATAATGGTTTTGCACTCTCTGTCTGTTATAAATTCATTAATCCCCCATATGAACAATACAACAAGAATGAAGAAGAATATAGAAGATTGTAGAAAGAGTAAGAACAGATAGATAGAATTAAGAGAAATCTAAGATTTTCAATTGAATGCTTCGTAATCAAGATTATAATGTAAAGCCTTTTTATATCAGTTCAATAGAGCTTAACAAACCAAGCTTAGCTAACTCTAACAGAACACGTGCCTAACACATGGCCCAATAACTAATCTAACTAATTGATTATAGATAACATTCCCCCTCAAACCTAGCATGGTTCCTCTACCCTAGCATATGTTCCAATTCTCAAATTTGTACAATGTTGCAAGAAAATGGGGCTGTGAAGACCTTTGGTAAACACATCTGCTAGCTACTCTTCTATAGGTACATACTGAACAATTAAGTCTTTCTTTTGCACCTTTTCCTGCACAAATTGAAAATCAATGTCTAGATGCTTAATCCTTGAATGATAAACAGGATTTGAGCTAAGAGTTAATGCTGATAAGTTGTCACAATGAATCATAGGAGGCTGAGGCAGATAAATTTTCAAATCTTGTAACACTTGTCTCACTTGTCTCACCCAAGCAAGGTTTGTAGAAGTATTGGCCAAGGCTTTATACTCTGCTTTTATAGAACTCCTAGACACGGAGCTTTGTTTCTTAAACTGCCATGAAACTAGATTGTTACCCAAGAATACTACAAATCCAGTGTTAGACCTCCTTGTATTAATGTCCATTGCCCAGTCTGCATCACTGTAGACAGATAATTCCCAAGGACCAGTGGTAAAGCTAATGCCATAATTAAAGGTACCTTGCACATATCTAAGTATTCTCTTTACCAAATGAAAGTGTGCATCAGTAGGTGCAGGCATGTATTGACAAACAGAATTCACAGCATAGGACATATCCAATGTGGTAAAAGTCAAATATTGTAAGGCACCAACAATACTTCAGTATAAAGTAGGATCTAAGAGAGGTGTTAAAAATGTTCTATAAGAGCTAATAAATTTGATGTAATCTCCTTAGAATACATTTTGTATATGATATATAAAGGGTAAACTTATTTTGTTATCTTTTACATCTGTTAAAGAAATAAAATCTGAGGAACACTAAATAAGAGATAAAGTAATCTAAAGAATATTAGATTCAAGAGACCTTTGATCTCTAACTATAGTATCTCAAAGTGTTCCTAATCATAGGTATCAAATGGGCATTGATAAACTGTCAAGATTAGCACATATTATGTATGCTCAATAAAGAGGATGGTTAGTCTCAAACCATTTGTGTAGTTAACACTAATATGTGGGTGCTCATTAGTGAATGAGTACACTGAACGTAATTAACTGTAGTTCTTGTATAGAGTTTTATCTACATGTCAAACGAGAACTCATAGTTGCAATAATGCAAATTAGTCCTTAGACCTAAGGCATCATGGTTGTGCTGTGATGTGTTATTGATCTTTAATAGCTCTCAAAGGCAAGTGATCGGTTCATAATTGTATATCATTTTGTACCCTTCTAGCTTATGATTTGGTTATGTTTTTGAGTTAAACTTGTGCTTTTAATCCTTTTTGTGTTTATCTTTCAGTTCATTGAGCTTTAGGTAATAATGATGGCTTTAGAGAGCATAATTCATGCAATTCAAGCATGTTAAGGCCTAATTTGGATGAATGGATGAAGAGCTTAAAGACAA
>NW_018922646.1:6807-18814 GCF_002207925.1 Prunus avium
GAACTTGAATTGTCCAATTTCTTACACCTATTGATTTAGGATCGAGCCGAAAACTTGGGCAACACCATATTATGGTGGGAGTAGTCATTTGGAGTTTTAAGAGTGAAATCCAATTGCTAGAACTATGAATTACCCCAACCACTCCAATTTGGAACGAACTGCCTTTGAACCCGAATTGTCCAATTTCTTACACCTATTGATTTCGAATCGAGCCCGAAACTTGGGCAACACCATAATATGGTGTGCGGAGTCATTTTGTGTGTTTTGAGTGAAATGCAATCGCTCGAACTATGAATTACCCCAACCACTCCAATTTCGATCGAACTGCCTTTGAGCTTGAATTGTCCAATTTCTTTCACCTGTTGATTTCGAATCGGGCCCAAAACTTGGGCAACATCATAATATGGTGGGAGGACCCATTTGGTGTGTTTTCAGTGAAATCCCATCGCTAGAACTATGAATTACCCCAACCACTCCAATTTGGATCGAACTGCTTTGAACTTGAATTGTCCAATTTCTTACACCTGTTGATTTCGAATCGGGCCCAAAACTTGGGCAACATCATAATATGGTGGGAGGAGTCATTTGTTGTGTTTTGAGTGAAATCCAATTGCTAGAACTATGAATTACCCCAACCACTCCAATTTGGAACGAACTGCCTTTGAACCCGAATTGTCCAATTTCTTACACCTATTGATTTCGAATCGGGCCCAAAACTTGGGCAACAACATAATATGGTGGGAGAAGTCATTTGGTGAGTTTTGAGTCAAATCCAATCGCTAGAGGTATGGAATACACCAACCACTCCAGTTAGGAACGAACTGCCGTCGAACTTGAATTGTCCAATTTCTTACACCTATTGATTTAGGATCGAGCCGAAAACTTGGGCAACACCATATTATGGTGGGAGTAGTCATTTGGAGTTTTAAGAGTGAAATCCAATTGCTAGAACTATGAATTACCCCAACCACTCCAATTTGGAACGAATTGCCTTTGAACCTGAATTGTCCAATTTCTTACACCTATTGATTTCGGATCAAGCCCAAAACTTGGGTGACATCATAATGTGGTGGGAGGAGTCATTCGGTGTGTTTTGAGTGAAATCCAATCGCTAGAACTATGAATTACCCGAACCACTCCAATTTCGATCGAACTGCCTTTGAACTTGAATTGTCACATTTCTTACACCTGTTGATTTCGAATCGGGCCCAAAACTTGGGCAACATCATAATATGGTGGGAGGAGTCATTTGTTGTGTTTTGAGTGAAATCCAATTGCTAGAACTATGAATTACCCCAACCACTCCAATTTGGAACGAACTGCCTTTGAACCCGAATTGTCCAATTTCTTACACCTATTGATTTCGAATCGAGCCCGAAACTTGGGCAACACCATAATACGGTGGGCGGAGTCATTTGGTGTGTTTTGAGTGAAATCCAATCGCTCGAACTAAGAATTACCCCAACCACTCCAATTTCGATCGAACTGCCTTTGAACTTGAATTGTCCAATTTCTTACACCTATTGATTTCGTATCGAGCCAAAAACTTGGGCAACATCATAATATGGTGGGAGGAGTCATTTGGTGTGTTTTGAGTGAAATCCAATAGATAGAACTATGAATTACCCTAACCACTCCAATTTGGATCGAACTGCCTTTGAACTTGAATTGTCCAATTTCTTACACCTGTTGATTTCGAATCGGGCCCAAAACATGAGCAACATCATAATATGGTGGGAGGAATCATTTGTTCTGTTTTGAGTGAAATCCAATCGCTAGAACTATGAATTACCCCAACCACTCCAATTTGGATCGAACTGCCTCTGACCTTGAATTGTCCAATTTCTTACACCTGTTGATTTCGAATCGGGCCCAAAACTTGGGCAACAACATAATATGGTGGGAGGAGACATTTGGTGAGTTTTGAGTCAAATCCAATCGCTAGAAGTGTGGAATACACCAGCCACTCCAGTTAGGAACGAACTGTCGTTGAACTTGAATTGTCCAATTTTTTACACCTATTGATTTCGGATTGACCCCAAAACTTGGGCAACACCATAATATGGTGGGCGGAGTCATTTGGTGTGTTTTGAGTGAAATCCAATTGCTCAAACTATGAATTACCCCAACCACTCCAATTTCGATCGAACTACCTTTGAAGTTGAATTGTCCAATTTCTTACACCTATTGATTTCGAATCGAGCCCAAAACTTGGGCAACACCATAATATGGTGGGCGGAGTCATTTGGTGTGTTTTGAGAGAAATCCAATTGCTCAAACTATGAATTACCCCAACCACTCCAATTTCGATCGAACTACCTTTGAACTTGAACTGTCGAATTTCTTACACCTATTGATTTCGGATCGAGCCCAAAACTTGGGCAACAACATAATATGGGGGGATGACTCATTCGGTGTGTTTTGAGTGAAATCCAATTGCTAGAACTATGAATTACCCCAACCACTCCAATTTGGAACGAACTGCCTTTGAACCTGAATTGTCCAATTTCAGACACTTATTGATTTCGGATCAAGCCCAAAACTTGGGCAACATCATAATATGGTGGGAGGAGTCATTTGGTGTGTTTTGAGTGAAATTCGAACTATGAATTACCACAACCACTCCAATTTGGAACGAACTGCCTTTGAACTTGAATTGTCCAATTTCTTACACCTATTGATTTCGAATCGAGCCCAAAACATGGGCAACACCATAATATGATGGGCGGAGTCATTTGTTGTGTCTTGAGTGAAATCCAATTGCTAGAAAGATGAATTACCCCAACCACTCCAATTCGGAATGACCTGCCTTTGAACTTGAATTGTCCAATATCTTACACCTATTGATTTCGAATCGATCCCAAAACTTGGGCAACCCCCTAATTTGGTCGGCGAAGTCATTCGGTGTGTTTTGAGTGAAATCCAATCGCTAGAACTATGAATTACCCCAACCACTCCAATTTGGATCGAACTACCTATGAATTTGAATTGTCCAATTTCTTACACCTATTGGTTACGGATCGAGCCCAAAACTTGGGCAACACCATAATATGGTGGGAGGAGTCATTTGGTGAGTTTTGAGTGAAATCCAATTGCTAGAACTATGAATTTCCCCAACCACTCCAATTTGGAACGAACTGCCTTTGAACTTGAATTGTCTCATTTCTTAGAACTATTGATTTCGAATCGAGCCCAAAACCTGGGCAACACCATAATATGGTGGGCGGAGTCATTTGGTGTGTTTTGAGTGAAATCCAATCGCTCGAACTATGAATTACCCCAACCACTCCAATTTCGATCGAACTTCCTTTGAACTTGAATTGTCCAATTTCTTACAATTATTGATTTCGGATCGAGCCCAAAACTTGGGCAACATCATAATATGGTGGGAGGACTCATTTGGTGTGTTTTGAGTGAATTCCAATCCCTAGAACTATGAATTACCCCAACCACTCCAATTTCGATCGAACTGCCTTTGAACTTGAATTGTCCAATTTCTTACACCTGTTGATTTCGAATCAGGCCCAAAACTTGGACAACATCAAAATATGGTGGGAGGAGTCATTTGTTGTGTTTTAAGTGAAATCCAATCGCTAGAACTATGAATCACCCCAACCACTCCAATTTGGAACGAACTGCCTTTGAACTTGAATTGTCCAATTTCTTACACCTATTGATTTTGGATCGAGCCCAAAACTTTGGCAACATCATAATATGGGGGGAGGACTCATTTGGTGTGTTTTGACTGAAATCCAATCGCTAGAACTATGAATTACCCCCAACCACTCCAGTTAGGAACGAACTGCCGTTGAACTTGAATTGTCCAATTTCTTACACCTATTGATTTCGAATCGAGCCCAAAACTGGGGCAACACCATAATATGATGGGCGGAGTCATTTGTTGTGTTTTGAGTGAAATCCAATTGCTAGAAAGATGAATTACCCCAACCACTCCAATTCGGAACGAACTGCCTTTGAACTTGAATTGTCCAATTTCTTACACCTATTGATTTCGAATCGAGCTAAAAACTTTGGCAACACCCTAATATGGTGGGCGGAGTCATTTGGTGTGTTTTGAGTGAAATCCAATCGCTAGAACTATGAATTACCCCAACCACTCCAATTTGGAACGAACTTCCTTTGAACTTGAATTCTCCAATTTCTTACACCTATTGATTTCGGATCGAGCCCAAAACTTGGGCAACATCATAATATGGTGTGAGGACCCATTTGGTGTGTTTTGAGTGAAATCCAATCGCTACAACTATGAATTACCCCAACCACTCCAATTTGGATCGAAGTGCCTTTGAATTTCAATTGTCCAATTTCTTACACCTATTGATTACGTATCGAGCCCAAAACTTGGGCAACACCATAATATGGTGGGAGGAGTTATTTGGTGTGTTTTGAGTGAAATCCAATTGCTAGAACTATGAATTTCCCCAACCACTCCAATTTGGAACGAACTGCCTATGAACTTGAATTGTATCATTTCTTACACCTATTGATTTCGAATCGAGCCCAAAACTTGGGAAACACCATAATATGGTGGGCGGAGTCATTTGGTGTGTTTTGATTCAAATCCAATCGCTCGAACTATGAATTTCCACAACCTCTCCAATTTGGAACGAACTGCCTTTGAACTTGAATTGTCCAATTTCTTACACCTATTGATTTCGGATCGAGCCCAAAACTGGGGTAACAACCATAATATGGTGGGAGGAGTCATATGGTTTGTTTTGAGTGAAATCCAATGGCTAGAACTGTAAGACCCGTGTCTTAGGGAAACAAGAACGGTGAGCAATCCCACATCGCTCGGGGAGGGAAAGGTGAAGTGCTTAAATGTGTGGGCACTTCTCTTCCTTCTCTTCCTAGCATGAGGCCTTTTGAGAGCTCACTGGCTTCGGAGTCATGGGAACTCCGAAGTTAAGCGAGTTGGGGGTTAGAGCAATCCAAGGATGGGTGACCCACTGGGAAGTTGCTCGTGAGCTCCCAGAAACAAAACCGTGAGGGCCAGAGATGGGAGGCCCAAAGCGGACAATATCGTGCTAGGGGAGTCGGGTTGTGACAAATGGTATCAGAGCCACTCTGCCGTGTGGTGCGAGTGTGCCGACGAGGACGTCGGGCCCTTAAGGGGGGTGGATTGTGAGATCCTGGACAGTATCGTGCTAGGGGAGTCGAGTTGTGACAAGAACTATGAATTAACCCAACCACTCCAATTTGGAACGAACTGCCTTTGAACTTGGATTGTCCAATTTCTAACACGTATTGATTTCGGATCGAGCCCAAAACAAGGGCGACACCATAATATGGTGGGACGAGTCATTTGGTGTGTTTTGAGTGAAATCCAATCGCTAGAAGTACGGAATACACCAACCACTCCAATTTGGAACGAACTGCCGTAGAACTTGAATTGTCGAATTTCTTACACCTATTGATTTCGAATCGAGCCCAAAACTTGGGCAACACCATAATATGGTGGGAGGAGTCATTTGGTGTGTTTTGAGTGAAATCCAATCACTAGAACTATGAATTAACCCAACCACCCCAATTAGGAATGAACTGTCGTTGAACTTGAATTGTCCATTTTCTTACACCTATTGAATTCAGATCGAGCCCAAAACTTGCGCAACACCATAATATGGTGGGAGGAGTCATTTGGTTTATTTCGAGTGAAATCTAATTGCTAGAGTTATGAATTACCCCAACCACTCCAATTTGGAACGAACTGCCGTTGAACTTCAATTGTCCAATTTCTTACACCTAATGATTACGGATCGAGCCCAAAACTTGGGCAACACCCTAATATGGTGGGAGAAGTTATTTGGTGTGTTTTGAGTGAAATGCAATTGCTAGAACTATGAATTTCCCCAACCACTCCAATTTGGAACGAACTGCCCCTGAACTTGAACTGTCCAATTTCTTACACGTATTGATTTCGGATCGAGCCCAAAACTTGGGCAACATCATAATATGGTGGGAGGAGTCATCTGGTTTGTTTTGAGTGAAATCCAATCGCTAGAACTATGAATTACCTCAACCACTCCAATTTGGAACGAACTGCCTTTGAATTTGAATTGTCCAATTTCTTACACCTATTGATTTCGGATCGAGCCCAAAACTTAGCCAACACTATAATATGGTGGGAGGAGTCATTTGGTGTGTTTTGAGTGAAACCCAATCGCTAGAACTATGAATTACCCCAACGACTCCAATTTGGAACGAACTGCCTGTGAACCTGAATTGTCCAATTTCTTACACCTATTGATTTCGGATCGAGCCCAAAACTTGGGAACACTGTAAAATGGTGGGAGGAGTCATTTGGTGTGTTTTGAGTGAAATCCAATCACTAGAACTATCAATTAATCCAACCACTCCAATTAGGAACGAACTGTCGTTGAACTTGAATTGTCCATTTTCTTACACCTATTGAATTCGGATCGATCCCAAAAGTTGGGCAACACCATAATCTGGTGGGAGGAGTCATTTGGTGTGTTTTGAGTGAAATCCAATCACTAGAACTATGAATTAACCCAACCACTCCAATTAGGAAGGAACTGCCAGTGAACTTGAATTGTCTAATTTGTTACACCTATTGATTTCGGATCGAGCCCAAAACTTGGGCAACAACATAATATTGTGGAAGGAGTCGTTTGGTGAGTTTTGAGTGAAATCCAATCGCTAGAAGTGTGGAATACACCAACAAGTCCAATTAGGAACGAACTGCCGTTGAACTTGAATTGTCCAACTTCCTACACCTATTGATTTCGGATCGAGCCCAAAACTTGGGAAACACCATAATATGGTGGGAGGAGTCATTTGGTGTGTTTTGAGTGAAATCCAATCGCTAGAACTATGATTTACCTCAACCACTCCAATTTGGAACGAACTGCCTACGAACTTGAATTGTCCAATTTCTTACACCTATTGATTTCGGATCGAGCCCAATACTTGGGCAACATCATAACATGGTGGGAGGTGTCAACGTGTTTGTTTTGAGTGAAATCCAATCGCTAGAAGTATGGAATACACCAACCACTCCAATTAGGAACGAACTGCCGTTGAACTTGAATTGTCCAATTTCTTACACCTATTGATTTCGGATCGAGCCCAAAACTAGGGCAACACCATAAAATGGCGAGAGGAGTCATTTGGTGTGTTTTGAGTGAAATCCAATCGCTAGAACTATGAATTTCCACAACCTCTCCAATTTTGAACGAAGTACCTTTGAACTTGAATTGTCCGATTTGTTACACCTATTGATTTCGGATTGAGGCCAAAACTTTGGCAACGTCATATTATGGTGGGAGGAGTCATCTGGTGTGTTTTGAGTGAAATCCAATCGCTAGAACTTTGAATTTCCACAACCTCTCCAATTTGGAACGAAGTACCTTTGAACTTGAATTGCCCAATTTCTTACACCTATTGATTTCGGATCGAGGCCAAAACTTTGGCAACGTCATATTATGGTGGGAGGAGTCATTTGGTGAGTTTTGAGTGAAATCCAATCGCTAGAAGTATAGAATACACCAACCACTCCAATTAGGAATGAAAAGCCGTTGAACTTGAATTGTCCAATTTCTTACACCTATTGATTTCTGATTGAGGCCAAAACTTGGGCAACACCATAAAATGGTGGGAGGAGTTATTTGGTGTGGTTTGAGTGAAATCCAATCGCTAGAAGTACGGAATACACCAACCACTCCAGTTAGGAATGAACTGCCGTTGAACTTGAATTGTCCAATTTCTTACCCCTATTGATTTCGGATCGAGCTGAAAACCTGGGCAACATCATAATATGGTGGGAGGAATCATTTGGTGTGTTTTGGGTAAAATCCAATCTTGAGAACAATGAATTACCCCAACCACTCCAATTTGGAACGAATTGCCTTTGAACTTGAATTGTATAATTTCTTTCACCTATTGACTTCGAATCGAGCCCAAAACTTGGGCAACATCATAATATGGTATGGGGAGTCATTGGTGTGTTTTGAGTGAAATCCAATCGCGAGAAGTATAGAATACCCCAACCACTCCAATTAGGAACGAACTGCCGTCGAACTTGAATTGTCCAATTTCTTACACCTATTGACTTCGGATCGAGCCCAAAACTTGGGTAGCACCAACATATGGTGGGAGGAGTCATTTGGTGTGTTTTAAGTGAAATCCAATTGCTAGAACTATGAATTACCCCAACCACTCCAATTTGGAACGAACTGCCTTTGAACTTGAATTGTCCAATCTCTTACACCTATTGATTTCGGATCGAGCCCAAAACATGGGCAACATCATAATATGGTAGGAGGAGTCATCAGGTGTGTTTGGAGTGAAATCCAACAGCTAGAACTCTGATTTACCCCAACCACTCCAATTTGGAACGAATTGCCTTTGAACTTGAATTGTCCAATTTCTTACACCTATTGATTTCGGATAAAGCCCAAAACTTGGGCAACACCATAAAATGGCGGGAGGAGTCATTTGGTGTGTTTTGAGTGAAATCCAATCGCTAGAAGTACGGAATTCACCAACCACTCCAGTTTGAAACGAACTTCCTTTGAACATGAATTGTCCACTTTCTTACACCTCTTGATTTCGGATCGAGCACAAAACATGGGCAACACCATAATATGGTGGGAGGAGTCATTTGGTGTGTTTTGAGTGAAATCCAATCGCTAGAACCATGAATTTCCACAACCTCTCCAATTTGGAACGAACTACCTTTGAACTTGAATTGTCCTATTTCTTACACCTATTGATTTTGGATCGAGCCCAAAACCTGCGCAACACCATAATATAGTGGGAGGAGTCATTTGGTATGTTTTCAGTGAAATCCAATCAATAGAACTATGATTTACCCCAACCACTCCAATTTGGAACGAACTGCCTATGAACTTGAATTGTCCAATTTCTTACACCTATTGATTTCGGATAAAGCCCAAAACCTGGGCAACATCGTAATATGGTGGGAGGAGTCATCTGGTGTGTTTTGAGTGAAATTCAATCGCTAGAACTATGAATTACCCCAACCACTCCAATTTGGAACGAACTGCCTTTGAACTTGAATTGTCTAATTTCTTACACCTATTTATTTCGGATTGAGCCCAAAACTTGGGCACCATCGTAATATGGTGGGAGGAGTCATTTGGAGTGTTTTGAGTGCAATCCAATGCTAGAAGTATGGAATACACCAACCACTCCAATTAGGAACGAACTGCTGTTGAACTTGAATTGACCAATTTCTTACACCTATTGATTTCGGATCGAGCCCAAAACATGGGCAACACCATAATATGGTGGGAGGAGTCATCTGGTGTGTTTTGAGTGAAATCCAATCGCTGGAACTACGAATTACCCCAACAACTCCGATTTGGAACGAATTGCCTTTGAACTTGAATTGTCCAACATTTCACACCTATTGATTTCGGATCGAGCCCAAAACTTGGGCAACATCGTAATATTTTGGGAGGAGTCATTTGGTGTGTTTTGAGTGAAATCCAATCGCTAGAACTATGAATTACCCCAACCACTCCAATTTGGAACGAACTGCCTTTGAACTTGAATTGTCCAATTTCTTACACCTACTGATTTCGGATCGAGCCCAAAACTTGGGCAATAACATAATATGGTGGGAGGAGTCATTTGTTGTGTTCTGAGTGAAATCCAATCGCTAGAACTATGAATTACCCCAACCACTCCACTTTGGAACGAATTGCCGTTGAACTTGAATTGTCCAATTTCTTCCACCTATTGATTTCGGATCGAGCCCAAAACTTGGTTAACCCCATAATATGGTGGGAGGAGTCATCCACCTATTGATTTCGGATCGAGCCCAAAACTTGGTTAACCCCATAATATGGTGGGAGGAGTCATTTGCTGTGTTTTGAGTGAAATCCAATCGCTAGAACTGTGAATTACCCCAACCAGTCCAATTTAGAACGAACTGCCGTTGAACTTGAATTGTCCAATTTCTTACTCCTATTGATTTCGGATCGAGCCCAAAATTTGGGCAACATCATAATATGGTGGGAGGAATCACGTGGTGTGTTTTGGGTGAAATCCAATCTTTAGAACTCTGAATTACCACACCCACTCCAATTTGGGCAACAACATAATATGGTATGAGGAGTCATTGGTGTGTTTTGAGAAGTATGGAATACACCAACCACTCCAATTAGGAACGAACTGCCGTTGAACATGAATTGTCCAATTTCTTACACCTGTTGATTTCGAATCGAGCCCAAAACTTGGGCAACACCATAAAATGGTGGGAGGAGTCCTTTAGTGTGTTTAGAGTGAAATACAATCGCTAGAAGTACGGAATACCCCAACCACTCCAATTACGAACGAACTGCCGTTGAACTTGAATTGTCCACCTTCTTATACCTATTGATTTCGGATTGAGCCCAAAACTTGGGCAACATCATAAGATGGTGGAAGAAGTCATTTGGTGTGTTTTGAGTGAAATCCAATCGCTAGAACTATGAATTACCCCAACCACCCCAATTGGGAACGAACTGCCATTGAACTTGAATTGTCTAATTTCTTCCACCTATTGATTTTGGATCGTGCCCAAAACTTGGGCAACATCACAATATTGTGCGAGGAGTCATTTGGAGAGTTTTGAGTGAAATCCAATCGCTAGAAGTACGGAATACACCAACCACTCTAATTAGGAACGAAATGCCGTTGAACTTCAATTGTCCAATTTCTTCCACCAATTGATTTCGGATCGAGCCCAAAATTTGGGCAACACCATAATATGGTGGGAGGAGTCATTTGGTGTGTGTTTTGAGTGAAATCCAATCGCTAGAACTTTGAATTACCCCAACCATTCCAATTTGGAATGAACTGCCTTTGAACATGAATTGTCCAATTTCTTACACCTATTGATTTCGGATCGAGCCCAAAACTTGGGCAACAGCATAATATGGTGGGAGGAATCATTTGGTGAGTTTTGGGTGAAATCCAATATTTAGAACTATTTATTACCCCAACCACTCCAATTTGGAACGAATTGCCATTGAACTTGAATTGTCTAATTTCTTACACCTATTGATTTCGAATCGAGCCCAAAACTTGGGCAACATCATAGTATGGTACGAGGAGTCATTGGTGTGTTTTGAGTGAAATCCAATCGCGAGAAGTATGGAATACACCAACCACTCCAATTAGGAACGAACTGCCGTGGAACTTGAATTGTCCAATTTCTTACACCTATTGCTTTCGGATCGAGCCCAAAACTTGGGCAACACCATAAAATGGGGGAAGGAGTTATTTGGTGTGGTTTGAGCGAAATCCAATCGCTAGAAGTACGGAACACACCAACCCCTCCAATTAGGAACGAACTGCCGTTCAACTTGAATTGTCCAATTTCTTACACCTATTGATTACGGATCGTGCCCAAAACTTGGGCAACACCATAATATGGTGGGAGGAGTTTTTTGGTGTGTTTTGAGTGAAATCCAATTGCTAGAACTATGAATTTCCCCAACCACTCCAGTTTGAACTTGAATTGTACAATTTCTTACACGTATTGATTTCGGATCGAGCCCTAAACTTGGGCAACATCATAATATGGTGGGAGGAGTCATCTGGTGTGTTTTCAGTGAAATCCAATCGCAAGAACTATGAATTAACCCAACCACTCCAATTTGGAACGAACTGCCTTTGAACTTGGATTGTCCAATTTCTTACACGTATTGATTTCGAATCGAGCCCAAAACTTGGGCAACATCATAATATGGTGGGAGGAGTCATCTGGTGTGTTTTGAGTGAAATCCAATTGCTAGAACTATGAATTACCCCAACCACTCCAATTTGGAACGAATTGCCTTTGAACTTGAAATGTCCAATTTCTTACACCTATTGATTTCGGATCGAGCCCAAAACTTGGGCAACACCATAATATGGTGGGACGAGTCATTTCGTGTGTTTTGAGTGAAATCCAATCGCTAGAAGTACGGAATACACCAACCACTCCAATTTGGAACGAACTGCCGTTGAACTT
>NW_018922646.1:43684-53950 GCF_002207925.1 Prunus avium
CATAATATGGTGGGAGGAGTCATTTGGTGAGTTTTGATTGAAATCCAATCGCTAGAAGTATGGAATACACCAACCACTGCAATTTGGAACGAACTGCCTTTGAACTTGAATTGTCCAATTTCTTACACCTATTGATTTCGGATCGAGCCCAAAACTTGGGCAACATCATAATATGGTGAGAGGGGTCCTTTGGTGAGTTTTGAGTGAAATCCAATAGCTAGAAGTATGGAATACACCAACCACTCCAATTAGGAACGTGTTTGTGCCTAATAAATCACAGCCGTGAGCTGGCCGAAGGAGCCCCTTTTTCTCGGCCTTGGCACTTGTTCGTAAAAGCTGAAACGCAGCGTTTCGCCAGGATACTTCGCCCTTCTGAAAATCAAAGGAAATTGCTAAGGCAAGTACATCTCGGCCTAGACTGAAGGCCGAGACCGAGGCCGAGAAGGGTCATGGCCGAGGATAGTCAGGTCAAATCACCACGTGATCGCAGTGTCCCATGCTTCATTTAATGAAGTAGTGCCTGTTTAAAATAGCAAATCCACTGACCACGAAGAAGCATTTAATGCATGAGGGAAGGTGGGAAGTGATTGAAGTCAGGATTTGATGATGCGAATCAAAGTGATTAGACGTGGACATTCTCACAAGGAATTCTGACAGCTTGAGAAATTGGTTCACCAGCTATCCAGGCCATAAATGCGTCTCCACGGCCAGAAGTTCAGAACCCACGATCGAGAGCGGCGGCCGAGGTTCACCAGGATTTCAGGGGTCACACCACCATACTTCACGATCCCAAATGTCGATTGGACTGCCCACTTGCTCTAATCAAGCTCCACCACGCAGATTTTCAGCCTCGATTACTCCTCCAGCGACTCTCCCTATAAATACAAGGCTCGAGCTACATTCAAAAGGTTAAACACCAAAACAAAGCCTCCCACGGAGCAACTTATTTTTTCCTGTAATGCACTTTCAATATCTTTACTTGCTTTCCTAGGAGTAGTATTAGGTTGTAAGGAAAATCCATTCATCAATATATCATACGACCCTTGATTTTCAAGGTGCCGGAGCACCATCCTTGTTGTTCGTTCACTCACCCCATATATCACACGACCGCCGCACCTTGAGCAGCGCACCGGAGCACCGCCCAAAACCCGCCACCAACACCATCACTCAACGGCATTGTAGTTCAGGCCGTGAGCCTAACAGCCGAGACCATTTCCTCTCTCGGCTACAATCGTTTGATTAAGAAGACGAGTTCAAACAGGCGCACCATTTATCCATCCAACATTCATCAAACATCTCGACGCACGGTAGACCGTGCTGTCACGCCCGGGCACAACCGCACCGCACCCAAAAGCAGGAAACCGCGTGTCAACGCACATCCCCTCGACCCGGAACTCCAGGCCGTGAGATTTGCGCGGCAGACAGAACAAACTGCGTTTCAAATTGAATTGTCCAATTTCTTACACCTACTGATTTGGAACGAACTGCCTTTGAACTTGAATTGAATAATTTCTTACACCTATTGATTTCGGATTGAGCCCAAAACTTGGGCAACATCATAAGATGGTGGGAGGAGTCATTTGGTGAGTTTTGAGTGAAATCCAATCGCTAGAAGTATGGAATACACCAACCACTCCAATTAGGATCCAACTGTCGTTGAACTTGAATTGTCCAATTTCTTACACCTATTGATTTCGAATCGATCCCAAAACTTGGGCAACAACATAATATGGTGGGAGGAGTCATTTGGTGTGTTTTGAGCAAAATTCAATCGCTAGAACTATGAATTATCCCAACCACTCCAATTTGGAACGAACTACCTTTCAACTTGAATTGTACAATTTGTTACACCTACTGATTTCGGATTGATCCCAAAACTTGGGCAACATCATAATGTGGTGGGAGGAGTCATTTGGTGAGTTTGAAGAGAAATCCAATCGCTAGAAGTGTTGAATACACCAACCACTCCAAGTAGGAACGAACAGCCACTGAACTTGAATTGTCCAATTTCTTATACCTATTGATTTCGGATCGAGCCCAAAACTTGGTCAACGTCATAATACGGTGGTAGGACTCATTTCGTGTGTTTTGAGTGAAATCCATTCGCTAGAACTATGAATTACCCCAACCACTCCAATTTCGAACAAAATGCCTTTAAACTTGAATTGTCCAATTTCTTACACCTACTGATTTCGGATCGATCCCAAAATTTGGGCAACATCATAATGTGGTGGGAGGAGTCATTTGGTGAGTTTTCAGTGAAACCCAATCGCAAGAAGTGTTGAATACATCAACCACTCAAATTAGGAACGACTTGCCGTTGAACTTGAATTGTCCAATTTCTTACACCTGTTGACTTCGGATCGAGCCCAAAAATTGGGCAACACCATAATATGGTGGGAGGCGTCATTTTGTGTGTTTTGAGTGAAATCCAATCGCTAGAACTATGAATTACCCCAACCATTCCAATTTGGAACAAACTACCTTTGAACTTGAATTGTCCAATTTCTTACACCTGTTGATTTCGGATCGAGCCCAAAACTTGAGCAACATCGAAATGTGGTGGAAGGAGTCATTTGGTGAGTTTTCAGTGAAACCCAATCGCTAGAAGTGTTGAATACACCAGCCACTCCAATTAGGAACGAACTGCCTTTGAACTTGAATTGTCCAATTTCTTACACCTATTGATTTCGGATCGAGCCCAAAACCTGGGCAACATCATAATATGGTGGGAGGAGTCTTTTGGTGTGTTTTGAGTGAAATCCAATCGCTAGAACGATGAATTTCCCCAACCACTCCAATTTGGAATGAACTGCCTTTGAACTTGAATTGTCCAATTTCTTAAACCTACTGATTTCAAATCGAGTCCAAAACATGGTCAACAACATAATATGGTGGGAGGAGTCATTTTGTGTGTTTTGGGTGAAATCCAATCGCTTGAACTATGAATTACCCCAACCACTCCAATTTGGAACGAACTGCCTTTGAAATGGAATTGTCCAATTTCTTACACCTATTGATTTCGGATCGAGCCCAAAACTTGGGCAACATCATAATATGGTGAGAGGGGTCCTTTGGTGAGTTTTGAGTGAAATCCAAGAGCTAGAAGTATGTAATACACCAACCACTCCAATTAGGAACGAACTGCGTTTCAAATTGAATTGTCCCGTTTCTTACACCTACTGATTTCGGATCAAGCCCAAAACTTGGGCAACATCATAATATGGTGGGAGGAGTCATTTGGTGTGTTTTGAGTGAAATACAATCGCTAGAACTATGAATTACCCCAACCACTCCAATTTGGAGCGAACAGCCTTTGAACTTGAATTGTCCTATTTCTTACACCTATTAATTTCTGATCGAGCCCAAAACTTGGGCAACAAGATAATATGGTGGGAGGAGTCATTTTGTGAGTTTTGAGTGAAATCCAATCGCTAGAAGTATGTAATACAACAACCACTCCAATTAGAAACAAACTGGAGTTGAACTTGAATTGTCCAATTTCTTACACCTATTGATTTTGGATCGCGCCCAGAACTTGGGCAAGATCATAGTATGGTGGGAGGAGTCATTTGGTGAGTTTTGAGTGAAATCTAATTTCTAGAAGTATGGAATACACCAACCACTCAAATTAGGAACAACTGCCGTTGAACTTGAATTGTCCAATTTATTACACCTATTGATTTTGGATGGAGCCCAAAACTTGGGCAACACCATAATACGGTGGGAGGAGTCATTTGGTGTGTTTTGAGTGAAATCCAATCGCTAGAAGTACGGAATACACCAACCACTGCAATTAGGAACGAACTGCCGTTGAACTTGAATTGTCCAATTTCTTACACCAATTGATTTCGGATCGTGCCAAAAATTTGGGCCACACCATAATATGGTGGGAGGAGTCCTTTTGTGGGTTTTGAGTGATATCCAATCGCTAGAATTATGGAATACACCAACCACTCCAATTAGGAACGTACTGCCGTTGACCTTGAATTGTCCAATTTCGTACACCTATTGATTTCGGATCGAGCCGAAAACTTGGGCAACATCATAATATGGTGGTTGGAGTCATTTGGTGAGTTTTGGCAGAAACCCAATCGCTAGAACTAAGAATTGCCCCAACCACTCCAATTTGGAACGAACTCCCTTTCAACTTGAATTGTCCAATTTCTTACACCTATTGACTACGGATCGAGCCCTAAACTTGGGCAACATCATAATATGGTGGGAGGAGTCATTTGGAGAGTTTTGAGTGAAATCCAACCGCTAGAAGTATGGAATACACCAACCACTCTAATTAGGAACGAGCTGCCGTTGAACTTGAATTGTCCAATTTCTTACACCTATTGATTTCTGATCGAGCCCAAAACTTGGGCAACATCATAATATGGTGGGAGGAGTCATTTTGTGAGTTTTGACTGAAATCCAATCGCTAGAAGTATGGATTACAAAAACCACTCCAATTAGGAACGAAATGCCATTGAACTTGAATTGTCCAATTTCTTACACCTATTGATTTCGGATTGAGCCCAAAACTTGGGCAACATCATCATATGGTCGGAGGAGTCATTGTGTGAGTTTTGAGTGAAATCCAATCGCTAGAAGTATGGATTACACCAACCACTCCAATTAGGAACGAACTGCCGTTCAACTTGAATTGTCCAATTTCTTACACCTATTGATTTCGGATTAAGCCCAAAACTTGGGCAACATCATAATATGGTGGGGGGCGTCATTTGCTGAGTTTTGACTGAAATCCAATCGCTAGAACAATGAATCGCCCCAACCACTCCAATTTGGAACGAACTGCGTTTCAACTTGAATTGTCCAATTTCTTACACCTATTGATTTCGGATCGAGCCCAAAAGTTGGGCAACATCATAATATGGTGGGAGGAGCCATTTGGGGGGTTTTGAGTGAAATCCAATTGCTAGAAGTATGGAATACACCAACCACTCCAATTAGAAACGAACTGGAGTTGAACTTGAATTGTCCAATTTCTTACACTTATTGATTTCATATCGAGCCCAAAACTTGGGCAACATCATAATATGGTGGGTGGAGTCATTTGGTAAGTTTTGAGTGAAATCCAATCGCTAGAAGTATGGAATACACCAACCACTCCAATTAGAAACGAACTGGAGTTGAACTTGAATTGTCTAATTTCTTACACCTATTGATTTTGGATCGAGCCCAGAACTTGGGCAACACCATAATTTGGTGGGAGGAGTCACTTGGTATGTTTTGACCGAAATCCGATCGCTTGAACTATGAATTACCCCAGCCACTAAAATTTGGAACGAACTACCTTTCAACTTGAATTGTCCAATTTCTTACACCTATTCATTTCGGATCGAGCCCAAAACATGGGCATCATCATAATATGGTGGGAGGAGTCATTTGGTAAGTTTTCAGTGAAATCCAATCGCTAGAAGTGTTGAATACACCAACCACTCCAACTAGGAACGAACTGCCGTTGAACAACTGAATTGTCCAATTTCTTACACCTTTTGATTTCGGATCGAGCCTAAAACTTGGGAAACATCATAATATGGTGGGAGGAGTCATTTGGCGAGTTTTGAGTGAAATCCAATCGGTAGAACTATGAATTACCCCAACCACTCCAATTTGGAACGAACTGCCTTTCAACTTGAATTGTCCAATTTCTTACACATACTGATTTCGGATCGATCCTAAAACTTGGGCAACATTATAATGTGGTGGGAGGAGTCATTCGGTGGGTTTTGAGTCGAATCCAATCGCTAGAAGTATGGAGTACACCAAATACTCCAATTAGGAACGAAGTGCCGTTGAACTTGAATTGTCCAATTTCTTACACCTATTGATTTCGGATCGCTACAAGTGTTGAATACAGCAACCACTCCAATTAGGAACGAACTGCCGTTGAACTTGAATTGTCCAATTGCTTACACCTATTGATTTCGGATCGAGCCCAAAACTCGGGAAATACCATAATTTCGTGGGAGGAGTCATTTGGTGTGTTTTGAGTGAAATCCAATCGCTAGAACTGTGAATTACCCCAACCACTCCAATTTGGAATGAACTGCCTTTCTACGTGAATTGTCCAATTTCTTACACCTATTGATTTCGGATCGAGCCCAAAACGTGGGAAACACCACCCATTTGGTGGGAGGATTCATTTGGGGGGTTTTGAGTGAAATCCAACCTCTAGCACTACCCATTACAGCGACCACTCCAATTAGGAACGAACTGCTCTTGAACATTAATAGTCCAATTTCTTACACCTATTGATTTCGGATCAAGCCCAAAACTTGGGGAAGATCATAATATGGTGGGAGGAGTCATTTGGTGTGTTTTGAGTGAAATCCAATCGCTAGAAGTATGGAATACACCAAATACTCCAATCAGGAACGAACAGCCGTTGAACTTGAATTGTCCAATTTCTTACACCTATTGATTTCGGATCATGCCCAAAACTTGGGCAACATCATAATCTGGTGGGAGGAGTCATTTGGTGTGTTTTGAGTGAAATCCAATTGCTAGAACTATGAATTACCCCAAACACTCCAATTTGGAACCAACTTCCATTGGACTTGAATTGTCCAATTTCTTGCACCTATTGATTTTGGATCGAGCCCAAAACTTGGGCAACGTCATAATATGGTGGGCGGAGTCATTCGGTGAGTTTTGAGTGAAATCCAATCGTTAGAAGTATGGAATATACCAACCACTCCAATTTGGAACGAACTGCCGTTGAACTTGAATTGTCCAATTTCTTACAACTATTGATTTCTGATCGAGCCCAAAACATGGGCAACATCATAATATGGTGGGAGGAGCCATTTGGGGGGTTTTGAGTGAAATCCAATTGCTAGATCTTTGAATTAACCCAACCACTCCAATTTGGAACGAACTGCCGTTGGACTTGAATTGTCCAATTTCTTACACCTATTGATTTCGGATCGAAACGAAAACTTGGGCAACACCGTAATTTGGTGGGAGGAGTCATTTGGTGTGTTTTGAGTGAAATCCATCGCTAGAACTATGAATTACCCCCACCACTCCAATTTCGAACGAACTGCCTTCGGACTTGAATTGTCCAATTTCTTACACCTATTGATTTGAAATCAAGCCGAAAACTTGGGCAACATCATAATATGGTGGGAGGAGTCATTTGGTGTGTTTTAAGTGAAATCCAATCGCTAGAACTATGATTTACCCCAACCACACCAATTTGGAACGAACTGCCTTTCAACTTGAATTGTCCAATTTCTTACACCTATTGATTTCGGATCGAGCCCAAAACGTGGGAAACACCATCATGTGGTGGGAGGAGTCATTTGGTGTGTTTTCAGTGAAATCCAATCGCTAGAACTATGATTTACCCCAACCACTCCAATTTGGAACGAACTGCCTTTCAACTTGAATTGTCCAATTTCTTACACCTATTGATTTCGGATTGATCCCAAACCTTGGGCAACATCATAATATGGTAGGAGGAGTCATTTGGTGTGTTTTGAGTGAAATCCAATGGTTAGAACTATGAATTACACCAACCACTCCAATTTGGAACGAACTGCCTTTCAACTTGAATTGTCCAGATTCTTACACCTACTGATTTCGGATCGAGGCCAAAATTTGGGCAACATCATAATATGGTGGGAGGAGTCATTTGGTGTGTTTTGAGTGAAATCCAATCGCTAGAACTATGAATTACCCCAACCACTTCAATTTGGAATGAATTGCCTTTGAACTTGAATTGTCCAATTTCTTACACCTATTGATTTCGGATCGAGCCCAAAACTTGGGCAACACCAAAATATGGTGGGAGGAGTCATTTGGTAAGTTTTGAGTGAAATCCAATCGCTAGAAGTATGGAATGCACCAAGCGCTCGAATTAGGAACGAACTGCCGTTGAACTTGAATTGTCCAATTTTTTACACCTATTGATTTCGGATTGAGCCCAAAACTTGGGCAACATCCTAATATGGCGGGAGGAGTCATTTGGTGTGTTTTGAGTGAAATCCAATTGCAAGAAATATGAATTACCCTAACCAGTTCAATTTGGAACGAACTGCCTTTCAACTTGAATTGTCCAATTTCTTACACCTATTGATTTCGGATCGAGCCCAAAACTTGGGCAACATCATAATATGGTGGGAGGAGTCGTTTGGTGTGTTTTGAGTAAAATCCAATCGCTAGAACTATGAATTACCCCAACCACTCCAATTTGGAACGAACTGCCTTTCAACTCGAATTGTCTAATTTCTTACACCTACTGAGTTTGGATCGAGCCCAAAACTTGGGCAACATCATAATATGGTGGGAGGAGTCATTTGGTGTGTTTTGAGTGATATCCAATTGCTAGAAGTATGGAATGCACCAACCACTCCATTTCGGAACGAACTGCCGTTGAACTTGAATTGTCCAATTTCTTACACCTATTGATTTCGGATCGAGCCGAAAACTTGGGCAACACCATAATGTGGTGGGAGGAGTCATTTGGTGGGTTTTGAGTGAAATCCAATTGCTAGATCTATGAATTCCCCCAACCACTCCAATTTGGAACGAACTGCGTTTCAACTTGAATTGTCCAATTTCTAACACCTATTGATTTCGGATTGAGCCGAAAACTTGGGCAACACCATAATGTGGTGGGAGGAGTCATTTGGTGGGTTTTGAGTGAAATCCAATTGCTAGATCTATGAATTCCCCCAACCACTCCAATTTGGAACGAACTGCGTTTCAACTTGAATTGTCCAATTTCTAACACCTATTGATTTCGGATTGAGCCGAAAACTTGGGCAACACCATAATGTGGTGGGAGGAGTCATTTGGTGTGTTTTGAGTGATATCCAATCGCTAGAAGTATGGAATGCACCAACCACTGCAATTAGGAACGAACTGCCGTTGAACTTGAATTGTCCAATTTCTTACACCTATTGATTTCGGATTGAGCCGAAAACTTGGGCAACACCATAATGTGGTGGGAGGAGTCATTTGGTGTGTTTTGAGTGAAATCCAAATGCTAGATCTATGAATTACCCCAACCACTCCAATTTGGAACGAACTGCCTTTGTACTTGAATTGTCCAATTTCTTACACCTATTGATTTCGGATCGAAACGAAAACTTGGGCAACACCATAATTTGGTGGGAGGAGTCATTTGGTGTGTTGTGAGTGAAATCCATCGCTAGAACTATGAATTACCCCCACCACTCCAATTTGGAACGAACTGCCTTTGGACTTGAATTGTCCAATTTCTTACACCTATTTATTTCAGATCGAGCCCAAAAAGTTGGGCAACATCATAATACGGTGGGAGGGTTCATTTGGTGTGTTTTGAGTGAAATCCAATCGCTAGAACTATGAATTACCCCAACCACTCCAATTTGGAACGAACTGCCTTTCAACTTGAATTGTCCAATTTCTTACACCTACTGATTTCGAATCAAGCCCAAAACTTGGGCAACATCATAATATGGTGGGAGGAGTCATTTGGGGTGTTTTGAGTGAAATCCAATTGCTAGAACTCTGAATTACCACAACCACTCCAATTTGGAACGAATTGCCTTTCAACTCGTATTGTCCAATTTCTTACACGTACTGAGTTTTGATCGAGCCCAAAACTTGGGCAACACCATAATATGGTGGGAGGAGTCATTTGGTGTGTTTTGAGTGAAATCCAATTGCTAGATCTATGGATTACCTGTCCATTGCGGCCATGAAGGATGTTTCTATCTTGTAGGCCTGCTTAGGCATTAGCTCTTCGACTACTGCCTGTTCCTGCAGGGACTCGGCCGTACGATCCGTCGTTACTGGAACGGTGGCCGAGATCCCAACCGTATGTTCGGTCTCGGTGATAGTGACTGGTGAAGTGGACTCAGGAGTCTCAGAAGTCATTTCGACTGCTTTGTTTTTTAGCTTTACCTGTGCCCTAGTTTCCACCATAAGTTTTTGACAAGTGTCCCACTGGGCGTGCCAAAAGTGTCTGCCGCGCAAAACTCACGGCCTGGAGTTCCGGGCCGAGGGGATGTGCGTTGACACGCGGTTTCCTGCTTTTGGGTGCGGTGCGGTTGTGCGCGGGCGTGCCAGCACGGTCTACCGTGCGTCGAGTTGGTTGATGAGTGTAGGATGGATAACTGGTGCGCCTGTTTGAACTCGTCTTCTAATCAAACGATTGTAGCCGAGAGAGGAACTAGTCTCGGCTGTTAGGTTCACGGCCTGAACTACAAGGCCGTTGAGTGATGGTGTTGGTGGTGGGTTTTGGGCGGTGCTCCGGCGCGT
>NW_018922649.1:0-22655 GCF_002207925.1 Prunus avium
AGAAATCCAAGTGCAAGGAGTCCATGAACCCATCTACATTTGTCGACAGGGAAGAGAGAAACTTTGAATAAACAAACGTGACATCTGCATAAAACAAAATTAAATTATAAGTTGAGAAACTAAGAAAGGAGGGGGATTAAAGCTCATGGATATTTAATAAATAGAGATACACCATTAAGAGAATTTTAGGAGACAACAATTTTATGTGAAGCAGAAATCAAATTGAATATTACAAAGTCTCTTTCAGATATTTAATCGACATGGTGGGCACAACATATGGGCAAATTCCGGCCACCCCAAAGGATTTTTCGGCAACGAGAGGTGTAGCTACTCCTCCTTACTCATGTGTAGGTCCACCAGTTAATATAAGGTTGAGGGGCCGTTATATAAAATACTAGTACGAAAGATAGATAAGCATTCAAAAACTACATGTTAAAAACTAAATATGTTCATGTCATCTATTATTTGCTTCTTTAGTTTTGCTTCACCTTAAAAAAATTTCAATTTGGTTTATAAATAAGGATTTTGCTTTTCGCTTTTACGGAAAGAGGAAAACCATAATTTTTTTTTTGTAACAATTTACTATGAAGTAACTTACATGTTATGATTATAATTTTTAAATTTGCTACATGGGTTGCTACTTCCATTGGAGGGGCTTTTATCCTATGTGACCTATCAAATCAACATTGCTACTCCTTGAGTTGGTATATTTAGAACAAAAGTAAATGGATACTAACAGAGAAATTCAAAGATCCAGATCCTTCGAAAATAAGGCAAATTAAAAAAATTTAATAATGGAAACGCAGCTGAACAATTAACGTTGGTGCAGTGGCAGAGCCAGCCAATAGGATCAAAAAGTAGGGTCAAAAATGGGAAGCTAGAATAAAGTTGTTGGGGAAGCAAACGGGCAGGAGAGACACGCGGCAGTAGACTACTGGACATGACATTTGTAGCATCACGCCTATTCAGATACTCTTACCTTATTACGCAAGTAACACCAGAGGCACGTGACGCAGCAGGTGTTTTGGTTTTGGGGCCTTTCACAATTGTGGTAGTATTTTCCCTTTCACAGTCTTACTGGGTCTCTCTCCCTCCCTAATTTCATTGGCCTTTAATCTAAACCAACTCCTTGCCACGTGTGTGCCATTTAGTTTTTATTTTATTTTTTATTTTAGTATTTAGAAAGATAAAATATTTATGCTTGTGTCTCATGAAAATTAGTCATGATCTCATTTTGTTTTTTCTTTTCATTAACTAAGAACATTTTTTATATTAAAATAATGAATGATTCTCAAGGTTAAAATATTTTTTAATTGATATGGATATCCACCTCATCTGTGACATAAGGTGGTATGAGAATGTGGTATACAAATATGGTAAGAGTAGCATTATTCTAGAGCACGTCCAACATTGAGTAAGCCACCACGATGCTTTCCCATTACGACTCCATTTTGTTGGGAGGTATTAGGGCAAGAATGTTGAAAAATCATTCCAAGTTTAGCAAACCATCCACATGCATAGAGGTCAATTTAGCTCCATTGAGGGCTTTAATTTGTTTGACAATGCACTAAAATTGGGTGCTTACAATAGACCATGTGTTTCTTACTTGAATTTCATATGTCATTGTGCTGGGAACAAGGTAGTACAAGCCATCACGCTCCTTCCCTGATCCAATCATCTTCTTCGTTGCAATATCTTGGAAAATACAAAAGATGGGAGAAAATATGATGAAACAATATAGTGATCATGTGACATGTTCGTTTTATCGTCACGGTCTCGCGACTCACATTCATGACATGAACTGAATTTCTATCATGAATATATCAACGACTTCCATTAGAAATTGTATCATCTTTTCTTGCTCCTCAAGCTCCATGATCTCCTTCACGGCACCACCGCAAAGTTCATCCCAGAGCCCTTTCAATTTAGTGTAGTGGGCTGTTATGGATAGTTGATACTGTGGTCGACCATTTCTCGATTGGGATGGTGTTATAGTGCCACTTACACTAAAAGCACTATGTTATTGTACTTGTACACATAAATTTAAAATAAAAGATTCAAATTTAGATTTTTTTTTTCTTCACGTTTTCCTTATTGTCATGGATTTCTTCCATTCCATGTCTTTAATTGTTTGATTTATCAAAGATTTAGTGGAAAAATCGAACTCTAAGAACAATAAAATTAGAATGGATCCGGATCTCCTGCTTGGACTCAACATTTAAAACAAGCCCACATCCATTATTGCTCTTCATTAAAGGAAAGTTTCATAAGTTCAATCCCTCACAAACATGCAACCAAAAAACTAATTAAACTTTTAACAAGAAAATTAATTAAACTTTGTTAAGACAAACAGAATGATTTGATTCTTAAAAAAAATAAAAATATCGTAATAAAAGTTTGGAATTTTAAATATTATATCCATTTACATTTTATTTCTAGAAGGAAAATTGTTGCTCCTTTCTCAAGAAATGAGGATGAGGACAAAACCGGAGAGCTGCTTAACCGCGTCATAACGTCGTTAAGGAGACAAAACTTGGAATAAAATTGAAAGGGCAGGGTCAAGACCGGAAACTAGAATTTAGGAGCTGGGCATCCGAGGGCGCAGCAGACACGCGTCATTTTATTACTGGCCTTTCGCGTCCGTACAGCTACCGCGTCACAAGAAAAACGCAGCAGGAAAGGCAGGCAAGCAAGCAAGCAGCAGCCTTTTGCTGATACCCTCTCTCTCTCTCGCTCGTTTGCCTACACCGTTGGGATTCCATTTGTATATAAATACCGTACAATATTTCCTAATCAAAAACCCAAAACCCACCACCAAAAAAAGAGCGAAAAACCCTAAGGCGCTCTGGGATTTTGCCTTTGCGTTTTGGGTTTTTGAGTTTTTCTCTCTTGGTGTGGTGCTGCTGTGTGCTCTCAAACCCTCACAGGTCTATCTCTCTCTCTCCTCTTCTTTCTTGCCATTTTTTGTTTTGGCTGCTGGGTTTGGCCTCTGATCAGTATATTCTGCTAACCATACGTGAAAAAAGCTAGTTTTAGAGCCCTGATGCTTTGTTTGATTTTGTTCGTCCGTTTACTACGTGAAAGCGCCATTGTTTTAAAGCTACGAGGCTTGTTTTAGTAGTGGGTCGTTTTAGCTTCTTTTGATTTTGTGAGCCTGTGCTTGTGTGTTAGATTTTGGTTTCTGAAGAATGGGATTTGCTTTTGAGTTTCTCTCATTTAAAAAAAAAAAGAAGCAGTGAGGGTTCTTGATATCATACTAAGGCAGAATGCAGCAAAGCAGTAAGTATTTGACTGTTGTATCTTTCCTCAGGCAGTCCACTCTTATTTGGCGCATCATACACTTTTTGTCTGCAGGGGTTGTCTCCTTGTCCGACAGTCTTTCTTCCATAACAATCCGAGGAACTTCGCAGAGTTGGGAGCAGGTGTATTAGGCTGCAGGGGTTTCCATTCAAGCTTTCGAGCTACCCAAGGGGGTCTGTCTCTGAACATGGGTAAGTTGCTAAGAAATAGAAGGCTTGTTTATTTCGGGATTCTACTGCCAAGTTAATCACTGTCCTTGTCTTAATGCAGATGTATCTACTACAATGATCGTGAAACCTGGTCCTGTTCTCAACTTCCTCATGGAGAACCAAAATGTTAAGACTCCATACCAGATTGATTGGATTAAGGTAATTGTGGTTTCCTTCAATTTTGACATTACATTGGTTGTGCTTCGCACATGATCTGAGCTTTTTCATTTTATACTAGGCTAAAAGGATGCTAAAGAATCTAAGAATAACGACCTATTCCTCTAAGATGGAGTACAAAATCACTGGATTGAGTGACAAACCATGCAAGGAGCAGAGGTAATTTATTTCGGCCTTATAATATCTATGCAATCTAAGAAGTAGACTTAAACTGTCATCTCATTTTCTGCTTTCTGATATAATCTATTAGTGCTTCTTTGCAATGATCTTACCACTCTACATTTGTGTCTAGGTTCTTTCTGAAAACAAAGAAAGGACAGGATGGTGATGGAGAGGAAATCACGGTTTCTAATTATTTTGCTCAATATAAACACTTACCAGTGCGCGATTCAGCAGATTTTCCATGCATCAATGTTGGGAAACCAAAGAGTCCATCTTACTTTCCACTTGAGGTGATACAATTACGTCAATAATTTATTGTTTAGGTTAATATTAGAATTTTCTTTTTCATTCTTCTTTGCTCCTGTAGCTCTGCAACTTGATTTCATTGCAACGCTATACCAAAGCTTTATCCAGTATGCAAAGGGCTTCGCTAGTGGAGAAGTCTCGGCAAAAGCCCCAAGAGCGGATGTCAGTTCTGCGTGATGTAAGTTATGCCGTTTATTTGATGTAGTTTTATCTTTGCCTCTTAAACTTACTGACACCTCAAATTTTTGATTCTCTCAGGCACTGAAGACTAGTAAATATGATGCTGACCTGATGCTTCGTTCATCTGGAATATCAATCGGTGCTGACTTCGTGCAGGTTGAAGGCCGTGTTTTGTCAGCCCCAAAGGTAAAACATCGTCATAGTCCTTTTTGGTTGCTTCTCAATTGATCTGGTTAGTTTCTTTGGTTCTGTAGAAATTCGTGTGTTCTCATTTTCTCTGTATATTGATCCTTTTCTGCAGCTAAAAGTTGGCGAGGGACAAGATTTTTTCCCTCGGAACGGGCGTTGGAATTTTAACAACAAGGTGCTGTTCTTCTTAAGTATTTTCTGTTTCACTGGCATCAAGCTTTGAATTTTTTATGTTGAATTTAACTCAATTACCTATGTGTAGAAATTGATACAACCTGTGAAAATAGAGCGCTGGGCTATTGTCAATTTCTCTGCTCGCTGTGACACTCGGTACCTGGTCAATAATATGTTGAAGTGTGGAGAGATGAAAGGAATTGTGAGATTACTCTCTCTCTGAATTATAGAGAAAAAAAGCTACTTCTATTATGTACATCTATGCATTTGATTATTTGTTATTCTAAAAGAAAATTCTTTATTGTAGGTCATAAATGATCCATTTTTTGTATTTGAAGAGAACAACCAGAATAGACGTGACCCAGCTCCTGTTAGAGTGGACAAGATGATTGAATACATAAAGTCCAAACTTCCAGGACCACCAGAGCTTCTGTTGTGTATTCTTCCAGAGAGGAAGAATTCTGACATATATGGTCAGCTCATGATTCTTTTCCTCTATTATTTTTATCCACACTTTATGTTGAGGATGTATGTGTTGACAAATCTCCAAACTCTCCAGGTCCATGGAAAAGGAGAAATCTTTCTGAGCTTGGGATTGTAACACAGTGCATTGCTCCTGCAAAACTTAATGATCAGTACATCACAAATGTGCTCCTGAAAATCAATGCAAAGGTATGTTTCAGTTACAATAATATCATTTGTGGAAATTGTCTTGTGTTGTCTACTATTTGTGTTTAACGTTTCATGCATTGATTTTGGTCTTCCCTTGTTTTGTCTGCACTTGTGTAGCTGGGTGGAATGAATTCCTTGCTACAAGTGGAGCATTCTCCTTCTATACCTTTGGTTTCTAAGTGCCCCACTCTGATTTTGGGAATGGATGTGTCACACGGCTCACCTGGGCGTTCAGATGTACCTTCTATTGCAGCGGTAACACTAGTCCCTTAAACTGAACATTTCGTAAACATGTTATTTTCCATAAATTTTACTCCATACTCGGTCACCGTGGGAGTTGCTGCTATATCATGTTCTATGTTTTGTAGGTGGTGAGTTCCAGGAACTGGCCCTTGATTTCTCGGTACCGAGCTGCTGTTCGTACTCAATCGCCAAAAGTAGAAATGATTGCTTCTCTGTTCAAGCCTGTATCAGATAAAGAAGATGCGGGCATAATCAGGTTGACTCCTCTCGCCACTTACATATACTCTGAAACTCTTATATATTGCATCCCTTTTTCTGTTATGTAATTATTAACAATTCTGCGACATTTAACGTATGTGCTCTTTGCAGGGAATTGTTGCTAGACTTTTATGCTACTTCAAATAGCAGGAAGCCTGATCAGATAATTATTTTCAGGTGTGGTATTACTAATATATTCAATACGGTACTTGCGTTAGAGTTATAAAATTCATTTTGAACTCTTTGAATGTTTGATGTGTAAATTACGCAAATTATTAGAATGTCATACATTGGCCCTTTTTTATTAGATCAATGGGCCGCATATATACAAGTGCATTAATAATACGGGTACTTAAAAGCTTTAGAATACAATCTATATATTGGCCCTTCTGTCGATGTAATTAGCTCCCAGTACTATCTTTCTGTTTCCTATTATGTCGTTGTCCCACAACATTCAGTAAAAAGAAAAAAAAAAGGAAGTGACCTTGAGTTTTTCATTGATGAGTGTAAGCTAAAATATCTTAACGATCTGCAGTTTGTTATTAATCTCATATCTTTGAGAGGCTAGTGTATCACAGCCAACAGTATTGATATATGGCTGTGTATTCTTTTCTATACCATTTTGTCAACATCTTACTGATTTTTTGCTATGTAGTTTGAAACAGGCTAGTCAATGTGATATATTTTTTCAACAAATAGAAGAATTTATACATTAAAAACAACTGGTTTCAGTGATTAACAATGTTGTATTGTATCATTTATCATAGTTTTGCAAAGGTTGTGGGTTCATGCGTAACCCTTGTTGATTTTCCTATCTCTTGTTTTTTCTCTTATTTAGGGATGGAGTGAGTGAATCACAGTTCAACCAAGTCTTGAATGTGGAACTGGATCAGATTATTCAGGTGGCCAATCTACATTTTACTTTCTATATGCTTTATTGTAAGAGTAAATCTCTAACTGTACTTTGTGGGGTTTCTTATGTTTTGCAGGCCTGCAAATTCCTTGATGAGAGCTGGTCTCCAAAGTTCACGGTTATTGTTGCTCAGAAGAATCATCATACAAAATTTTTCCAGACTAGTTCTACTGAAAATGTGCCAGCTGGTTAGTCATTTTACCATCAGTTAAATTTTCAGAGTAGAAAAGAACATAAAACTGTGCTTCTGTTTCTAAATCATGTTTATCTTTTGATTACTTAAACTCAGGCACAATTATTGACAACAAAGTTTGCCATCCCAAGAACAATGATTTCTACTTGTGTTCTCATGCTGGGATGATTGTGAGTATTCTAAACCAAAGCCTATTGCTTTTTTGTTGATAAGTTTCTCCATGTTTTTGAGATGTTATTGCTTATAAAGGAAATGAATAAGCAAAATGGTTGCGTCTATTGTTTTAGACTGTGAAATTCAACCGACTTTGGATTGTTTATGTAGGGGACTACTCGACCTACTCATTATCATGTTCTATACGATGAACTCGGGTTTTCAGCAGATGATTTGCAAGAACTTGTTCATTCTCTATCATATGTGTAAGTAGTATACTCGTCTTTCAGATTTAGAAAGGAAAAAGAGAGGAATAGCCAACTACGTCCCAAGATACAAATACCTGGTGAAAAATAGGTTATTGGAGTGAAATTCAAACCTGACAACATTGCTTTGAATTCTGTACAGGTACCAAAGGAGCACTACAGCCATCTCTGTAGGTAATATACATAATCCTGATTTGTAGTCCGTTATGTAATTGACTTCAACTTATAGACTGCTTAGAAAAATTTAGGGCCCGTTTGATAACCATTTCATTTTTAGTTTTTAGTTTTTATTTTTTATGCAAGAGTATAGAGGAAAATGAGAGTGAGGATGAGATTGAGAGAGGATGAGTTTTTTATTTTGGGGAGGGAGGAGTAGGAAAAGTGAAAACAAAAACTTGACATTGAAAACAATTTCAAATAGATTTCAGTTTTTAGTTTTTGTTTTCACTTTTGTTACTCCTCCCTCCACTAGTAATATGATTTGTCACTTGACAGCCTATTTTCTGTCTTAGGAAGCCAATAAATTATGATTTCATTCTTGCTACTTTCTACACTTATACTGATGCCATGAGCCTGCTTGAATTTTTTGTAGCTGCACTAGTAATATGATTTGTCACTTGACAGCCTATTTTCTGTATAGAAAATCATACCCTATTTGAAATCGCTGTCTGAACAATTGTAGAGTTATAAATGGCTTGACATTTAAAGAGTAAAAGTTGATTTTTTAAGTCACATCTTTAGTCTTTATTTTTATTTTTTTGCTCTGTTTTTTAAGTGTTTACCTTTGCCGTTTTCTCTTTGCTGCAGTTGCTCCAATCTGCTACGCCCATCTAGCTGCCGCTCAGATTTCACAGTTCATCAAGTTTGATGATATGTCTGAGACTTCCTCAAGCCATGGTGGTGGTGTGACTGTTGCTGGTGGTGTGGCCGTGCCCGAGTTACCCCGGCTTCATGCTAATGTGATCAACTCCATGTTCTTCTGCTGAAGATTTGGTTTCAATTTCATATCCCATGGTGGATGGCTTCATAATAGCTATGAAGTTTTTGTGAACCAACTGTTTTGAGTTAACGGATTTGAATAGGAATTTCACTAGCGTGTATATCTTTTGTAGTTGAAATTATCTAAAGCTGAAACATTTCAGAAATCATGTATTGATGATTTCTGTTTTTAAGAATTAATCCTTATATGATAGTATGCAAAATGTTGTCAAAACAGAATTCAGATATGAAAACAAAAATACAAATACAATTTTGATTTGAGTAGATTGTCTTTGTGACAAAGGCAAAAATAATCATTGCTTCCTGAACAAAAAATACCCACATACTGATACTGCTGCCTCTATTTTTCAATTTCCTCCATCTACTATTGTGGATGCTTATTTTCTTTTTCAATAGTTTTACACTTCACCAATATCTCAACTATCCAAAAGAACATAACAACCAACAGGGGACAAGTACCGTTGGAATTATGGTCCTTCTCCCGATTTGGGTTCAATTTCCGTTCAAAGTTATCTCATTCTTAGAAAAGAGAAGTATTAAATCTAAAGCTAAAGCAAAATTAAAATGCCATTTTGATTTTGACTTTAGAAGAAGGAATTAAATCAATTTCATTTCGTCGTGGTCATGAGATCTTTGAGTTTCTCTGTTTGTGTTTTTGTGGTGATAGGAAGAACCAGAAGAGTTTGGACATGAGTCTCCGTTTGTGAAAAAACAAAAAGATAATACTTTGGGTGAGGTTAAGCTCAATGGATCTCTAGGTGTGATGTTTCACTATATTTGAACTATATTGTATATCTCCGATGTGGGACTTATACATCATGAGTCGAACTGAGGACCACTTGAAAAGAAAGGCTCTGATACCATGTTAGACAACCGCTAACCCCAAAAGCTTAAGTTGTCAAAGAAAGGGCCAACAATGTATTATCTTTTTGGGTGAGGTTAAGCTCAATGGATCTCTAGGTGTGAGGTTTTAACTTAAAATGTCTCCAACGTGGAACTTAATAGTGGACCACCTATATTTGAACTATATTGTATATCTCCGATGCGGGACTTATACATCATGAGTCGAACTGAGGACCACTTGAAAAGAAAGGCTCTGATACCATGTTAGACAACCACTAACCCCAAAAGCTTAAGTTGTCAAGCAAAGGGCCAACAATGTATTATCTTTGTCCGGTACTCCTTCTTCCATACAATCTGGCAGTCTCTTTTCTATAGAATCCAATGAACTTCATGGAGTTGGGAGAAGTTATGTCAAGCTACCAGGGTTTCCATTCAAGTTTCCGAGCCATCCAAGGGTGTCTGCCTCTGAACACGGTTAAGTTTCTAAGAGACAGAAGACGTGGTTTACTTTTGTCATTCTACTGCCAAGCTAATCACTATCCTTGCTTGAAAATGCAGATGTATCCACTAAAGTGGTCATAAAACCAGGTCCCGTTCTGAACTTCCTCGTGCAGAACCAAAAAGTTGATACCAGATTGCATCCTTATGACTTTGTTCATGAGTTTGAGCTTTTTTATTTCATACTAGGCCAAGAGGATTTTTAAAAACCTAAGAATCCGGATTTCCCCTTTTAATATGGAGTGCAAAATCACAAGTGATGAGCCCTGCACAGAGTAGATGTAAGTTGTTTCTGCCTTGTAACATCCATGTCACTTAAGAAGTAGAATTAAAATATCATCACATTGTCTGGTTTGTTATTAAACTATTAGGCTTGTTCAGTGCCTAGGATTGGATTAGATTAGATAACTCACTTGATTCAAGATATATTAGAGGAGGAAATGAAGGTAGAGGATTTTTAATTTTGAGGATGAGAAAGGATAAAATATAAGTTGTTGATATATCCTACCATGTTCTAGATTGAATGAGATATGCTTTTTTCATGAGTTTGAGGATGAGAAAGGATAAAATATAAGTTGTTGATATATCCTACCATGTTCTAGATTGAATGAGATATGCTTTTTTCATGAGTAATTCATGTTCTACCTTTAACAAAGTTTCTTCATTTCTTCCGTCAACATGCCTTAAATCTATTGAGTTATCCAATAAAATTCAATCCTAGGCTCCAAACGGTGATGAAACCTTAAATCTATTGAGTTATCCAATAAAATCCAATCCTAGGCTCCAAACGGTAATGTATCACTTTCATCACTCGTACAGCAGGAGACAAAAAATAAAAATAAAAATTTCTCGCCTGAAAGGTTCATCTGCTATTTAGATTTTAGTTGAGTTATATTGTTTTAAGAAGCGAGCATGAACTAGATCTAAATGGTGGCATGATTTGCAGCATGCAGAAAGAGCATAAACTGAACAAATGTTGAAAAAACGCAACGCTAAAATTTTCTGGACAAGTCTTACAGACAATAGTGAGATTACACAATGGTCCCATGAAAATTCCTAATGCGACTGATGTCACAAAGAAGTGAATAAAAGGAAAACCTCATCACAGGGATATAAGCAAAGCACAAGCAGCTGATGCATATAGATACAAATTTTAGAATGGAGCTGACGTCGTTCTACGAAGCTGATACTTTGGCTCGGGAGGTGGTGCACTTGGCAACACCTTCTCTAGCTCCTGCAACGGCAACACATACGATATAAATAAGATATCTTTAGTTGCTAATCCAAATAGCTTTTAGACCCAAATCACACAAGACAGAAAATGATTATTTAATCATGCTGTTATCTCAATATCATGCAAAGTCAAACAAACTAGGTAAGAAGTCTTCTACACAGTCACCGGCTTTGAAAAATAAAATGAAACATCAATAAAAGGTGAAGGTAACTCACTAAAGGAGGAAGTGGATCCTGCAGAACAAAAGCAGAAGATAATGGAGTCCAAACTACCAATGAAAATTATAAACCGGGACAGCTAAGCAACAATTTATTATAATAATTTTTTTCTGAGAAGAAACTAACACGTCAGAATGAGCTGCAGTTCTGACAACAGGTACACCACGACCCCTGAATATATGGGTATTCAGACATATTGAGAAATTATAAACTGGTGCCCGATCAACCATTGATATGCCACTTCAAGAAGAACTTTGAAACCCTAAACCTTTCAGAAACTATGATGCAATCCTGTTAAAAGTTAGAACCCATAAGAACTTAGAAATGCAATCTTGTTAGTAGCCAAACTTAAAGAGAAACAGGTGCTCCTCAAAGGGATATCACTAGACATATAGCGATGCCAAATACTAACACCCATTCCCCAAACCTAAAGGAAACTTGAAAACAACACCAAATATGAATTCATTTTCAGTCTAGCATCATTCAAAACGATATTCACAAGTTCCACACGGCACTACACAATCTATCACCACTTTCCTGATAATCATGACACTGTCAATCTTGTCCAAAAACCCAAACATTCGTTAGCAATTATAACTGAAAGGAATATCTTATTGTCAACAACAAAAGAATTCGGGGGGCAAGAAACTATTCTAATCTTTCAGGTGGCACTAATAGTATGAACATTATACACCCTACCAACTAAACTTGGAAGGCTAAAACTCTAAATTACTAATCCAAATCAGAAGTCTTCAAAGCATGTAGAATATAAACATAACATTGGCAATAACATAGTCATAACATGATGGGAAATTCTATAGGTACACTACAGTTTACCCACACACCTAATTTTTTCCCAAAACTTCCCATTTTACCCTTTGAATAAAATTTTAAAAAAGAAAATAAGAAACAGAAAGAAAAATTAAAAGAAGAGTATTCCCTGCCAGTAAGCCAGCCTGGCTGTGAGTCCCCTCAACCCCAACTCCTGTCCCCCGCAACAAAAGCATTAGGGTTGCAGGGGAAGAGAGGGAGAGGAGTCAGGGGGAGAGGGGACCTGTCACCCGGGAGGCACACTGGCACTAGAGCCAGCAGGAGTAGCAGGCAAGGCCCAAAGTAACTTCATTTTTTTCAGTTCTTTTTTTTTTTTAATTAAAAAAGTGTTCAAAGTATAAACTTGGGTTTTGGAGTTTACAAAAAAGTAGGTGGGTCTAGTTACAAACTGTAGGGTACCAATAGAAGTTCCTGACATCATCTGTGACACAACTCCAATTTAAATAGCCACAGGGAAATTATCCGGAGCTAAAGCCTGATAATGTATCTAAGCACAGCTCAAACCTCATCTACGGCATTCAAAGACACTAGTCTCCTTAATACTAATCCCTGACAAACTAAAAACTTTAGGTCTCTACTAATAAAGCTCCTTATAAAACTGTTCATAACTATCCTTGAGTGAAAATCCTTACAAAACTGCTCATGAGAATCCACCAGGAAAATCCTCTTCATTCATAAAATAACTGCCTTAAGAAATGGTATTTCCTTTTAGAATTAACACTGCTTGAGAAACATCCTCTTTACTCTGAAAAACACATCATCTACAGGCAATTGCCATACAAAATTGTATTGGTTATCCTTGTTACTAGCCTCACAACATGCAGTACGTCCATGTGTGATGGCTCCTATATTTTTAAAATATAAAATTAATTAGTAGATTAGCTTTTACTGGGTGGTTACATTTAAATCAAACTCTTATTTTTTATTGGAAAATTTGAATAAGTTAGCTACCTTATAGACACATGTAAAAGAGTCTCAAAAGGAATAAGGCCCAGCCCCTTTGAGGTTATATAATAGAAAAGCTTAAACGCCCAACCGATCATTGCCAATAATGTAATGTATCAGCTATCCCGACCTGTACATGCTGGTTTAAAAGGAAACAGGAGTGGGCACCATCCTTGTCAAATCCATTTGGCATACCAAACTGTTTTTCATTTTATCACATGTGCTAGTCTGTAGGACAGGCAAATACCAACTAGTACCGGCTTAGGTTGGCTGATATGAGTTTTCTGCTATTTACTTTATTTCTTTTAAGGAATTAATTCTTTTAAAGTTCATAATACAAACAAACCAAATCCCGTTTCTTTTATATTCTAACTAAGTACTATAATAATTGTTGTATGTTTTGTTACATGCACTATTACATATGTTTTTTTTTTGTCCTCAAGTCGAATATCATCAAATTCCATTAATATTTAGAATTTATACCTCGGAGTCCATTTATTGTCTTATTTAGTGATTTTATACATGTAAATGTAAATTAATGAGTACATGCTATCTCAAAATCAAACCTGAACAGGTACATTGAGATGTTCTAGTAAGAGTACCAAAAGAACTTTTAAAACAACTCTCAGCCTAGGACCCTCACAGTTCCTCCTTAAACATACATAAAAATTTCCGACACAACTCTAAACCCAATCTGTGCACACATGGTAACTGCATATGGTTGCTCTACTAAGGAATACTGTGCGGTATTCCATATGGTGGGTTATGTAAAGTCATGCTTCAGTGTGAAAGACTTATTTCATAGCACCCCAACCAGTGGAGGGACTGGTAGTAGAATCAGATTTGCTTAGCCTTAGCATCTAACAAGGAAAGATTCCTTTAACTTTGAACATATGTCAAGGGCATTATCAAAACCCATGGTCAAATATCACCTTGATATGAAGTTTCATTCCTGAGATCACGAGACAGTGTTGGCCTATTGAATAGAAAGGATCATAATCACAATCTGGTAGGTCCCAGAACAGAATTGGGATTCTACTCTTTTCTGGGAACCAGGAAACGGTGCATTAGGTTCTAAACAAACACAAAACTCGCCCCCAAAAAGAAGGGAAAAAGCACAATTCACATATGTCCAACATCTTTTACAACACCACATTATCATTCTATGTGTAGACCCAACTAAAGTCAGATTCCTTAAAGCATCAATGCAGACCTTATATATTGTAATGCAAGCAAATCGGTGAAACATATGTCCAACATCTTTTACAACACCACATTATCATTCTTTGTGTAGACCCAACTAAAGTCAGATTCCTTAAAGCATCAATGCAGACCTTATATATTGTAATGCAAGCAAATCGGTGAAACATTTTTGTCCACTATCTCAACATAAGCTTTACGATCACTTTCTTATGGCATACATACAATTTTACTTTCATTTATTGAGCTGTTTTTGTTTTGTTAGTATGGTGTTACGCACTAATAAATCTAGAGCTACTGATAACATAATATCCTGGTAGACCATTTTCTAACTTCCAACCTCAAACTTAGGGAATGACCGTTGTGTGTGAATTGAGTTGACTCACTGGCACTATTACAAGCCCATATGCTTAGCAATATGTACCACAGGTGATAAGTTGTGTTACTGGCAATGACATCAAGCAGCAGACAAGTTTGGAGATTACTTGCAGGATGGCATGGCAACTTCACCCAGAAAACAAAAAACCAAAACAAAACAAAATGTTAATAAGTAATTTGCTGAATGACCCCTCCATGCATCTTGTAATGTTTATGACGGGAAAGGAATAGTACAGCTATTCAAGGTACAAAACACTCCTTAAGGGGGGCAAGAATGCAGCTTATAAGATTGTATTTGTGAATGAACAATTAATGCTCTCCCTGTTTCCTTTTCTTTCATGAGTTATGTTTTTGTTTTAATTTTTTAAATTTGTTGTATACTGCTTGAGTGTTCGGATAACGCCCCTTAGCATCCTTTATTCCTTCTATAGAATTTTCTACTACGAAAAACAGATCATGCTTTTCCACCATCCAAGACCCAATCCGTGATTTTAGCAAACTCAATCTACCAAGTTACCGACTAAAGCATTTATACAAGAATCTCTACTACATCTATATTTTTCCAGAACCAATGACGTATCAGATCAATCAGATCCCAGCAGTATCCAAATTCAAGAAATATAATAATCCTCCATCTGAACCACAGTTCTAATTGTCACAAAATTATGTGAGTGATGCCTGTGTGTGCATGTCTCAGTTACCTGCAACAGGCTTGTATCTGAAAACAAAATAAATCTACTGCAGTACAAATAACTGCCTAATACCAAATGAAAGAAAATAAAGCCAACTACAATTATCTCTTTTCTAATGATGGGGAAAAAAAGAGTTTTACTCATTGCAGTTGTATCAAACCCAACTACAAATATCATTCAACAATGCAAGGTGTACTGGGGAAATCAAATGAAACAAATACAAAAAGACATCATATTAAAAGAAACCCTAACCTTCTGTTTCCTTAGCCTTTCATTTTCCTCCTCTAGACGTGAAACTTTGTTCTCCAGTTCATTTGTATAAGCCTGTTACAGTTTTCTATTTTCAGCTATTTTGCAAAAGAAAACCTTGCGGTGGATTTATAAACCAACCGAAAGAAATGAAAATTGACCTGCTTTCGTGCTCGTGAACGAGCAGCAGATTCTCGGTTCTTTATCATTCTTTTCTGTCTCCGTTCAACGGTCTTCTCAACTATGTCCTCTGGGTTGCCCCTTTTCCTCCCAGGTGTCTGTGTATCTGACAATGTACCCATTAAGGGTGAAGGCAACGCAACTTGGTTGTCAGGATACGGCACTTCCATTATAGCACCAGCCCCTATGTGCAGTGGTGGTGGTATAGGTTGGCTTGGCATGTATACCCCCATCATACTTTGTTGTGGATGCTGATATTGTGGTTGTTGGTACTGCAGCCACTGACCTTGTGGAAACTGAGATGCCACATTCGCATCAACCACGGCTAGAGGAGCAGAACACTTTTTGTCTGAAGATGCTTCAGCTTCAGCAACAACTCCCGCTTTTACCAAGAAATCCTCTAAGGTCATCTCTCCCAAAGTACGTTGTCGTTCTTGAGATTTCTTTTCCTCATTATTTTTGCTTTGTTGAATATCTCTCCAAACCTCATCAACTGTCTTCTTGCTCAATGCACTAGTTAATGACAGGCTTGCCTGACGCTGCAGTGTAGCTTGATTGACCAGTGTAGTGCCTTCAATGTCCATACCCATGGTCTGGTTGGCCTCAGCACTCCATACATTTTTTAGAAGCTCGTCAAGGTTCATGCTGCTGAGTGGCTTCCCCAAGTCACCTAACTGATTTTGTACCTCATCGAGCGTGAGACTGTAAATTGAGTTTTGTCGTGCCAAAGGCTGGAACTGCGACTGTTTGCAATTACCATCAGCCCCACCTTGAGAACCCATTGTCTGTATCCCCATTCACCAAATCTCAATAAGAAATTGTGATTACAGAAGGCCTATTACCAAATATATCAACCCATACCATAGTTCAGCCTTATAACCACTCCAGGCAATCTTCAAACTCAGACCCAAAAATCAGAAACCTAACAAGAAAACATTGAAATTTCAAACATAGAATTCTCCAGTATTGAACAAGACCATGCATACTACGAATACCAAAAGTAACTAAAAGAAGAATGAGAATGATGGTTAGTAGATATCAACTTGACTTGCAAACCAACACTGAAGCATGCACATATAGATTTGAATGGGGGTTAGAATGATTCATCAATTCCAGACAACAGAACATGTAGGCATGCAAAGGGTAGATACATAAGCTGCAATTAAAAAGAAGGATACCAATTTATAATTAAAAAAGGGCAAAAATAATACCCATAAAATTACAGCTTAAAATCGCTTGAATGTATAAGAATAGTCCAATTTCTTTGAAAAAAAAAACAAAAATCAACAGATTACCAACTTGCAAATTCAACTCGACAATAATGAACCCATATATCCAGAGAAAAAAAAATATTTAAACAATAACAAGACTAATAAATCAGATGCTATAAGCTATTGAAGCCTAAATCTAACCAAATATACATCAAAAACAAAAATCAACAGATTACCAACTTGCAAATTCAACTCGACAATAATGAACCCATATATCCAGAGAAAAAAAAAATATTTAAACAATAACAAGACTAATAAATCAGATGCTATAAGCTATTGAAGCCTAAATCTAACCAAATATACATATATACAATAGAAAATAAAACAAAAGGAATAGCCAGAAAGGATGTGAACAAGGGTCAAGGAAGTTTAGTCTCTTGCATGCAAGTGATTAAAGGACTTCTACAGCCTCTATTTGAGCCAATGCTTTCAGACCCTAAACCCACAATCAAACTCTGAAGAACAAAAACCCAAAATCCCATTTTCCCAGAAAATCAAAGAGAAAATCAAAGAGCAACACAATGAAGCATGAAAAATAAAATTACATTATTTCCTCAAACAGGACAGGACCAAAAAGTAACAACATTACCTCACCGCAAAAATAAAGAAAAAAACCCAAATCCAAAAGCTTAGATTTGCATGCAACAAAAAAATCAGTCTTTTCACAAAATATCTATTTTTAATAATTAGAAAAAACATCACTGACCCAACTTCCAAATGCAAGAATGTTTTCCTCAGAGAAAAAAAAAACTTGCAACAAATTAAAAATAGAAAAAACAGAGAAGAAGAAGAATGAGTGAGAGGTCCGTATCTAAGAGAAATGGAAAAGCAAGAGAATCAGAGAGAAAGAAAGCACTCACTTTTAACAGTCCGATCTGAATCGAAGGAAGAATTTGGGGTTGAGAGATTGTTGTGTGTTTTGAGTGTGGAGGTTGAAATCATCAGCAGAAGCACACTTGTACAAATACACCTACCCACTGTATCTATTTGTTCAATGCATCCAATTTGCAGAGAGACAAACAAAACTCAAAAAGCGCAGTTGAGAGAGAGAGAGAGAGGTTTCTGGCTTTCTGCAAAAACCAAAAATTCCCAAAATTCATTTTTTTTTATATTATTTATTGTACCCAAAATTTAATTCTTTTTTTCTCCCTTGGTAGACAGTCCTCTGCCTGCGCCCTCATGGGTTCATTATGGACTTCCCAATTTGTTTGGTCCACTTGTATGCAACCAATTAATAATTCAAATTGTTTATTAATTTCTTCATAATGATAGTAATTTTTTAGTCTTTTAAAATCAAAATTTAATAACTAACTGAGTTTAGTCTAGTAAAAAAGGGCCTTGACACGTAGACATTGGTCTCAAAGTCGAACTTCCACCACACTTTGGTATTGTGTGTGTGAGAAACGTCATCATTCTTATAGTTTAAACTATCATTTGTATTTAAAAAAGTTCTAATAATAAGCATATTAAATTCATTGTGTTAGATTTTCTGAAATAAGTAGGAGGATTTTAATGAGGGTAATAATACTTGTATTATTAGCACTTATAATTAATGTGGGAGTTTTATTTATTTTTATTGTAATATTTTAATTTTCTTTTTGGTGTGTGTAGAGATGTCTACACAAATAAGCGTGGGCAGGCAGGCAGGGGAGCAAGAGTGTATGGAGTGAACCCAACTAACGAGAGTTTTGTCCAATAGTGAAACGCTGTGGAAGTGGGATATATGCTTTGTAGGCACAAAATCAAATTAAAAATTTAAATGCAGCAGACAGTGGACACGTGGCACTCCATGCTATTTTGCCTATTTGTAATTTTGAGACCTTTCTTGTGTTTTATTTTCAGAGACTACACAACAAAGCTCTTTCAAGGCATTTATTTATTTTTTAAATATCTTGGGGTTTATAAAAATAAGAAATTCAATAAATTAAATAATTATGATGTCTCAATGCATGTTGACTCTATCCTTGCGCGCGCCTGCAACACTACACAAGTAAGTAACTATCGTTATATGATGTCCAAAATTCTTATTGTGTTAAGCTCTCTCCATGTAAGGTCTATTTTCACAAAGGAAGGAAGAAAGATTGTGGGGCTTATTTTTAATTGATTATAATTTATTTATTTTATTAAATTACAAATTTTATCTATCATTTTTCAAAATCAATAGCCGTTAGATCATCCGTCAATCTGACTATTAAATGTCAGTCCTTTTTTAATTCTTATTTGGACTTCTCTTCTATGTTATTTCGATTCATTAATAAAACATAAACAGAAAACAATATAGAATTTATTAACTTTTAAAACAATTAAAACAAAATCTAAATAATAGCAAAGTAACCCAAAAAAAAAAATGTAACTCCTACCTCGATCTTCTCTTCACCTTTTTCAGTTCTTCTTCTTGCTTAAGCTGCGAATGTGGACCCTTTTTTCTCTTTATTTGACTTTTATGTTGCACCGTGTGTATTCATTAATGTCACATATACAAGCAAATAAAATAAAGTTTATCAACCTTTTAAAATTTGATATTGTGACGATCAAAAGTGGTGCCACAATCTCACATTAATTGGGTGAAGTTAGGTAAAGTGCCTTATGTGTAGAGTTGATCTCGTTTAGTAAGACGCGTTTTTGGCTTGAGGGCCCAAGAAAAAATTTATGCGGGTAGGGTCCAAAGCGACAATATCTAAGATAGTAGGCTGTGACAATTTGATATTAGTTCTTGACCCAACTAAAAGTGTGCCGACGAGGACGTCAGGCCTCCAAGGGGGTGGATTGTGACTACCCGGAGTGGTGCCACAGTCCTACATTGTTTAAGTGAGGTTAAGTAAAGTGCCTTATATGTGCAGAATTCATCTCCCTTAGTAAGACGTGTTTTGGGCTTGAGGGCCCAAGAACAAATCTGTTCGTGCGAGGCCCAAAGTAGATAATATGTTGCTAAGAGATAGGCTTGTGACAGAAATAATAATAATAATAATTGTCAAATGACATTAATCTCCCCTATAGTTATATTCTTTCATTCTCGTCCACTTACCCTTTTTCCAATGTGTCAGCTAGTGAGATTTTTGTCAATGCTTAGAGTCATTGATTCTAACAGGACATATCATTTTAAGGAGTTTTGGATTTCAAGAATATGGGCTACAATAACAAAACTTGAGTGAAAGTTTGCTTATTTGTTCATTGTGAGGTTGAGGTAATGTATGTTCCTGTTTAAATGTTCATATACACACATCTCAATACAAGATAACAATGTTCGTGTATCCCATATATTTCGTTTTGAAGACACAACATTGTTTTTTGGTGTGCATCATTTTCTTATATATATATATATATATATATATATATAAGAAAATGATGCACACCAAAAAACAATGTTGTGTCTTCAAAACGAAATATATGGGATACACGAACATTGTTATCTTGTATTGAGATGTGTGTATATGAACATTTAAACAGGAACATACATTACCTCAACCTCACAATGAACAAATAAGCAAACTTTCACTCAAGTTTTGTTATTGTAGCCCATATTCTTGAAATCCAAAACTCCTTAAAATGATATGTCCTGTTAGAATCAATGACTCTAAGCATTGACAAAAATCTCACTAGCTGACACATTGGAAAAAGGGTAAGTGGACGAGAATGAAAGAATATAACTATAGGGGAGATTAATGTCATTTGACAATTTTCTTCATTGTCTTCCTTCTCATGGCAGCTTCGCTATGGTTTCTTTGTCCCCAACGTTCCCTTCTCTACGGCCATCACCCACACCTCCCCTTTTTTATTTCTCTTAAAAACACTTTAGAACCCAGAAGAAATGAAAATAAAAAACCCAACAACTGCACACCCTTCTCCCCCTCCCGGACCAGGGTCCTCCCCCTATCCGACCGTAGCCTTTCCCCACCACCACCAGATTACCATTGTTATTGGCTTGTGAGCCCATATGATAAAAGAATAGCAACAAAGAGTGAAGATATAAAACTACCTCCATGATTTAGAGATATGCATGATGTAGTGATATATTAATTATATAATGAGGCAATACAAGAGATCATATACAACTAGAACTCTGGAAAGATAATGCAGATAATTACAAGAGATAATTTTACATAGAATTCTACAAGTACTCTATAGGGCTACCTTATTTCTCACTTTCTTTCTCTGCTCTATCTCATTTTTCTCTCTTCTTTCCACAAGTCTTCAATCCATAACTGGCAAAGACTATGAAATCATTTCTTTTTGTGGTCATGAACCATACAATCAAATTAAAACAATGAGTCTTTGGACATGCACAATTCAGGTTTAAAATTGCTTCGGGATTTTCTGTTGGGTTACGACAGCAAAGAGGGGAAGGAGAAAGAAGGGTGATGGAGAAATGCTGAAATTTATGTCATTTTGTTCGTCTTTAATATATAAATTGCTTTGAAGATGTATTCAGATTCCTTGTCATTTTGCTCATCTTCAATATCTAATGCCCTAATTGGATGGACAAGTGTGTCAAAAAGTGTGGCATCAGGGGACACACAAAAAATCACACATTTTGACACACTTTCTCAACCTTTAGGTATGCTACCATCCAACGGTTGAAATGTATCTGACAACAAAATGATTTCACTATTTTATTAATAGCATTAACTCATTGCACATTAAACAAGACATAGTCTTCCTCTTTTGCACTCCCCATTGTTCTCTTTCTTTATAAACTCTATCTCCTCACCCTCCCTTCTTCTAAACCTCTAATTCGAAAAAGAAAGCTAAAATTATGAATAAATTAAGTACCAGATATTGAAGATGAAGAAAATGACAATAATCTCATCACTTCTTTCTCTCTCACTCTTCCTTCTCTTTCACCTCTTTGTCTTCGGAACCCACCCACCGAAAAATCTGAAACAATTTTAAAATCAAACTCGACATGTTTAAACTCTCATATTTGTGATTTGATTATATTGTTCATGATCATGATTCATGACCAAGTTTAGGTGGTCAGTGGACAATTATCTGTTAGGCCAATACCTGCTGAACGGCTCTCACATCATCCCTTAATTAAGTCGAAGAGTGACTATGAGACCATTGAATGCAACTTTAATCAAAACAAGGAGAAACCCAGTACATTAACTAATTTTTTTAGATAAATGAGATTTGTCAAAATCTAAACAAAAAGAGTAGCTAAAAGGAAAGAAAAAAAAATAGAAACTTGTATGTAGAGCTAGACGAGATAGTGAATTTTTAAGATTTCCAATCTTCTTCCCCTACGTACATAAACAAAGACTCCAAGTTTCTCTTTGTTTTTTTTTTCTTAAAGACTTGAAGTGTTAACAACACAAAATCGTTTGTGAGCCACATAATGAATCACCATATTGAAATTTAAGGGAAATTTTATGGAGTGAAGAGAGTTTACTTAGAGAAGAAGATGAAGTGTGTTTGGGGGAGGACGGGCAGAGTGGCCTTGAGGAACAAAGATGATATATATTGAAGAGAGAAAGAAATTTTTTAAAGTTTAAAACGTTAACTCCAAGACGTGTATTAATTGTTTAGAAAAGAAAATAATAATGTATTATAGACGCAATCTCAGCCATTAAAAGCACTTTAATTTAATGGTTAATAAAGAAGTGTGTCGAGATGTGACAAAAATGTGTGTCCCCAAATCCTAACCGATATATATATCATTATATGCTATTTCCAAACCTATCTGGGGTGATCCTCCGAGGGGTGGGTGTTTTCGCGGGGGGGG
>NW_018922649.1:62822-89565 GCF_002207925.1 Prunus avium
TGTTATCTTACTTCACCCCATTTCCTACACAAGCCAATAGACAAGAGATAAGATATCAGCTTGTCCTCCACGTTCTTCCCTTTAGTCACCACTTAGACTAAATGTCAGATCAAGTAGGTAAATAGAATCCAACTCAGCCACCTCCCACTTACACCAGAAAATGGAGAGTGATATCTTTGAAATAAGATAACCAACTAGCTATGAGTGCTCTCCCAACTTATCCAGCACGTAGTCAACATTCAATTAACTCAGAAGTGACCCACAAAGCTTCTGAAATCATGTGGAAAGCGATAGCCATCGAAAACACAGTTGAAAACACGTAAGGAAACGTCACAGCACGACTGGAGCGACCGGTCGTCAGGAATGGGCGACCGGTCGCCAGAAGTTTTCCCTCCAGACTTTGAATCTGCTTCTAAGCGACCGGTCGCAAATGTCAAGCGACCGGTCGCTCGTGTTCCTGCGACCGGTCGCAAAGAACTAGCGACCGGTCGCTCCTTGGTTTAGCTCCAGACCTCGAATCTGCCAGAAAACGACCGGTCGCAACTTCCCAGCGACCGGTCGCTTTTAGGCAGTTTCAAATACTCCCTTTGAGCGCCAAAACCTTTGTATCCTTTAGGTGAGCCATTTTTTCCAACAACACACTCACACAATCTTTCCATCCAAGCCATCAAGTGGCTTGGTGGTGGCACGCCTACGCATCTCAAGAGAAGAAGGACCAAAAACTCCTTCCGTCGGCCTACCCGGCCGAAAAGAGGGAAACACCTGGCAACATCCTATGCCTGGTATTTTTAAGCTTAACACTGATGGGAGTCGAAAGTCTGTGTTGGTGTTTGGATTAAAGGCTTCTCTGTGAATTTTGGTGTGGGTTCTACAATTGAGGCTGAATTATGGGGTGTCTTTTGGGGCCTCCGTTTGGCTCGGGATTATGGGTGCCGAAACATTGAGGCTGAATGTGATGCTAGCGATGTGGTTTCCCTCCTCTCTTGCCCAACTGCTCTCACTCATACCCTCCTTTAGTCTTATTAATTGTTGCAAGCTGAAGATGCAAGAAAACTGGACTTGTTCCCTGAGGCATGTCTTTCGTGAACAAAACTGTGTTGCTGACGTTCTTGCTAAAATGAGCCATGAGCTGGACCCTGGTTTTCATTGTCTTGATGTTCCCCCTCCCGATGTCTATGACACCCTTTATGCTGATTCTAGCAATTTGGCTAGGACTAGAATTCTCTCTCGGTAGTTTGCTTTGTTGCTTGGACTAGAATTATCTTTCTGTAGTTTGCTCTGTACCAAAAACAAAGTTCATATTTTGATATATAAAAATAAAAAATAAAAATAAAAAAAAGAAAGCCCAAAACTAAAAGCCCCTTCTTCTTCTCTCTCTCCTCTCTCCTCTCCTCTCCTCTCCTCTGCTGCTTCATGCAATTGAACTCAGTCCAAATTTCTCACCAATTTAATGCCTCAAATTCAGACCCTAATCTCCATCGCATTGGCAAGTGCAAAATCCTAACTCCACCAATCATCAGCAGCAATGGAGCAGCTGAAGACCATGGGGCGAGAGCTTGCGATGGTCTCAAGGCGGCTTCGGCCAATTCAAGGAGTTCCTGGACCTCGTCAAGTCCATCGGCGAAGCTCGATCCAAGGCCGAAGAAGAGCGCATCTTACCCCTCGAGATCGAAACCCTAAAACGATGTCTCTCCGAGCCCGAAATCCCCAAGTGCAAGATGAAGGAGTACATCATCCGCCTCATCTACGTCGAAATGCTCGGCAACGATGGCTCCTTCGCCTACATCCACGCCGTCAAGATGACCCATGACGACAATCTCTTGCTCAAATGCACCGGTTACCTCGCCGTTTCGCTCTTCCTCAGCGACGATCACGATTTGATCATCTTGATCGTCAACACCATCCAGAAGGATCTCAAGTCGGACAATTACCTTGTCGCTTGCGCTGCTCTCAATGCCGTTTGCAAGCTCATCAACGACGAGACTGTGCCTGCCGTTTTGCCCCAGGTCGTGGACCTGCTTGCCCATCCCAAGGAGGCTGTCAGGAAGAAGGCCATCATGGCGCTTCACCGCTTTTATCAGAATAGCCGTCTTCGGTTTCGCATCTGGTCTCGAATTTCCAGAAGCGGCTTTGTGATAACGATCGGGAGTTATGGGTGCCACGGTCTGCCCCTTGTTCGATCCCATTACCATCGATGTGAATTCCTATAAGGATTTGGTGATCAGCTTTGTCAGCATTCTCAAAGAGGTCGCCGAGCGCAGGTTGCCCAAGACCTACGATTACCATTAGTTGCCGGCGCCATCTATTCAGGTTTTACTTACTTTCATTGAAGTTGAGCTTATTCATGTGGGAAGTTTTTGGCATGAGAGTAATATGGGAAATATTGTACTTTATGAGTGTATTTGTTGCGTTTCTGCCATATATCCAATTCCTAAGTTGTTAGAACAGTAGTCTGCATGTAGATTATTTGGAGAGTTAAACACCAATTCCTTGTTATATTTGGTGGACAGAGTGACAGTCATAATTTGAAATATATGGGCATCGATGCCCTTGGTCGACTAATAAAGATTAGTCCAGAGATAGCAGAGCAATAAATATATGGGCACTGATTGCTTAGAGGTGAGAGAATTCTGTTGGGTTTGATGGATTGGTTTCAAATCATGCTTAAAATTTTTAATTTAGATGAAGTTTGATGTGCATGATGCAGGACCCAGATGATATTCTGAAGCGAAAAACATTTTAACTATTGTACAAGATGACCAAGTCCTCCAATGTGGAAGTGATTTTGGATCGTGTGATTGATATTGATTAGCATTAATGATAACAATTACAAAACATATATAGCTTCTTGATGCGTGGAGCATGCAGAGCAATTTGCACCAAGTAATCAATGGTTTATCCAGGTAAGAGTAATACATATAGATGGAGTATTTTGTTATTGCTTATTAAACAGCCGATGTCATCCATGCCTGACATTGAACAAAGTGTTTGAACATGCGGGAGATTTGGTAAATGTCAAGGTGGCACATAACTTGATGAAGTTGATTGCTGAGGGATTTGGAGAGGATGATGATTCTGCAGATAGTCAGTTGAGATCATCTGCAGTATGTAACTTTAATTTTACACCTTATGTTAATAAATGGTTTATTCAATGTCATTAAAAAGGTGCTATTTTAGTATGGTAAAGAAAAGTTATAGCATGCCCCCCCTAAATTTTGTGTAATTTCAAAGGTTACTGTAGAACTTTTGGTCAATGTCTCCCATAAATATTTAGACTCCTCAAATAGTCTCATCCATTAACTTAGACCATCAACAATTGATGGGAAAATCATGGACGCATCGTGTTAGGAGGATGAGTTTTCAGGTCAAAGAATTTGACACATAACTTACATGTGCCACGTGTTCTAGTTAGTTATAAAATTATGTAAGTTACTCTGAAACTATTTGATGCATATAACGTTTGAGACCTCAGAGGTGGATTTTTCCTCGAGATTTAGTTTACCTCATTGGGAATTGAAGCATTACTCTATGTTCGTTATTTGTGATGAAAAACATTTTGGGGTTGCAAAAATTGCTAAGGGTTTTCGTTCTTTTTGCCATTGAGTTCAACAGCCCCTGATAAATTGAGCAGAGAAGATATAGTGCTGCGTTCACCTTTTTATAGTACTGCTATTAGTGTAACATTTGAGGATTATATGCTAGTAGTATGTTTACAACATTTTGTGCATTGCTTGCTTCTGCTTAAACCATTTCCTTGCTTTCCATGTTTCGACATGTTAGAGAATTAAACTTCTTTATGTGCAGGTGGAGTCATATTTGCGTATAATTGGTGAGACAAAGCTTCCATCTGTATTTCTTCAGGTACATTCTGTCCTCTCAGTTCTTTTCTTCATGTAGAAATTTTGGGAAGAATATTCCTAGCAGAGGCATATTCAAATGATGAATCCGTCAAGGTACCCCTCAAACTCAGTTTTGGAGGAATAGGCGTATTCAAATATCACTGGGAAGTTTGTAATTTTTTAGACTTTGATTGGAAGGAATTTTCCATGCTTCTTAAATTTGGTAATGAGGTCAGGGAATAATTGTTTAAGATGCATATAAGGGCAGTCTCATTTACTTTCCCAATTTTCGTTATTTCAATGACCTCATGTAGAACCACTACTACAATAATATAAAACAACGATACATGACGCAAAATGAAAAAATCGTTGTGGTTTACAAAACCATTACAAACCATGACTGGTGTTATAATAACCGTCGGTGTGGAGTCCGAAACCCTTAGTTGATTTTAATAGCACTACGGTTGAAAGAAGTCACCGTCATCTTTCAAATTAGTTTATTTTAATAGCACGACGGTTGAAAGAAGTCATGGCAATGTGGGCAGTTTTGCCGCGCTCCACGGAGACATGGTTCTGCCGTGCATATTTGTCTACATTTACACTGCTGTGTACCACTCTCTTGTTATAATATTGTTGTATGAAGTGAATTTTCGTTTTTGATGTAGGGACATTTATTCCTCAGTCATAAGTTTTGTGTGGAATGAAAGCATTAGATAAATCCGGCTTGCAAACAGTTTTTTTTCATCCTCTCATAAATCCTGGATGCATCAATTGAGAAGAAATGTATTGCCTTATGCAACTTAAAATCTCAGAAACTGCTGGCCCCTCAACACACCTCTTGATTATCATACCATTATTCGGAAATTTCGTTCGTTTGAACAGCTAAACTTGGGGCTCACATAAACCACTTTAGAAATTCATTGCCTGAAAATTTAATATCGAATGTAGAGCGCTAAGAAAAAGGATTTAACCCAAAACAAAAAGAAAAAAAAATTCACACCCTGAAAACTACAACATGTACCCCAGAGATGCACAGCAAAATATTGGTAAATTTGAATTGAACACAAAACGCAGATATATGAGCAGAAAATGCAAAGATATCATTCAACATTTAATGGATTTACATACTCACCAATGTCGAGGGCGTTAGCACAATGATCAAGCCATTGAGTAACATGATCATCGTTGTCGAGGGCGTTAGCACAATGATCATCGTCAAGTGCCATGAAATCTGATTCGCAAGGCCTCTTGCCAAGACTAGTCTTTGATGCTAAAGACAAGGAAGTCGATTCGTAGTCTTTGTGTTGATCATCATTCGCCTCAGGCAACAACCGCTGATAAAAATCTTCAGTCACACTGACATCAGCAACCTGGTGGCCTAATAGGTGGACCCCGCAGGGAATTTTAACGATTGCGGGCACTCTGCCATACACAGACAAGAGAAAGTCAACTTTACACATACTACCCGGTTTCAGTGGTTGACTTAAATTTAAATGGAACCAATCCAATAATGGAATACACGCGAGCCGCACATGACCTTCCTTTATCTCGTAACTATACTCTCTCTCGCGAAGAGATATCTCATTGACGCGTTGTCCATTGAGACTAATCGTGAAAGAAATATCTGAAATAGATACCTTCGCAACAACACATAGAACCAATCTTAACGTCTCCCATTTTAAATTTTGAGGAATTTCAAAACTAACTTTACATCTAGCCTCGTATTCCTCTTCGTATTCCTCTTCCTCCTCTCTAACTTCACATCCACCATGGTATTCCTCTTTATGGTATTCCTCTTTCTCCTCTTTAACTAGTGTTGCATCTTCACGACAGCTGAACCACTTTGGAACTTCATCGCCTGGAAGATTAATGTCGTAACAAAAACGCGGATTCAGAAAAATATTTTCTGTGATGTCGTAATAGCCGCGAGTCTAACGCAATTGGTCAAACTCAGATACATACTGACATCCTCCGGTGGGTCATCCTCCGACGGGCCATCATCCGGTGGAAGTTCTGGAATTTTCTCCAATGATGTGTAGTTATCCAGCAATACCCAAGACACTTCTGGAATTTTTTCCAATGATGTGCAGTTATCCAGCCGTACGGATTCTACTCTTCGTGGAAGCACTTGTTCTGGAACTTCTAAAAGACTCTTGCAATCACTCAAGTCAAGATCCCTCAAGTTGACAAATTTGCTAAAGCCTCTCGGAAGATTGACAAAATTGTTTCCCGATAGATCAAGTTTTGTTAATGTGTACCAGCAAACAAGAGGCAGGACGAAATCACTTTTTGATAGATTGCATCCTCTGAGTGTAAATGAATATAGCTCAGGAAGCAGCGGTAATTCGAAGTTGCTGGATGAAGTTACTAATTCTTGAAGACCAGTAAGATATGCAATTGATGAAGGCAATTCTCTTATGCCACTTCCTGATATGTCCAAAGTCTCTAGTGATTCCGTCTTCTCCTCTATTTCTGGGAAACTCTCAAGACTTTCGCAATTAGAAAGGGAAAGTCTTTTCAGGGAGTTCAATCTAAGTCTTGTTGCAAACCTCGTAAGGTTAACGCATCCATCAAGATTCAATATAACAAGTTTAGGCATATTCTGTGAGACAAAAACATAAAATAGGAAATTATCAAATCGCACCCTTAAAATAACAACTTCAGGTTTTAATTTTAGTTTTTTTTTTTTCTTTTTTGCTAGATAGGAAAATGAGAGTGAGAATGAAAGGGAGGATGAGAGGGAGGAGTAACAAAAGTAAAAACAAAAACTTGAAAGTAATTCCATCTTCTTCACCTCTAGTTCTGGGATACTCTCAAGCCTTTTACAACCACCAAGGTAAAGTTGTTCCAGGGAGTTCAATCTATGTCTTGTTGCAAACCTCGTAAGCTTAATGCATCCATCAAGTTCCAAAGTAACAAGTTTATCAAGGAGTCCAATAGAATCATCAATTTCAACCAAACTTGTACACCGACTTAGATTCAAGTGCTCTATGTTTGGGATTCCGGATAAGTCAGGAATTTTTGCTAAGAATTGACAACCACTTAAATTCATAGATGTCAGCATTGGCATATTCTGTGACACAAAAACATAAAATCACACCCTTTAAAAAACAACTTCAGATTTTTTTTCTTCTAAGAATTGACAACCACTTAAATTCATAAATCTCAGCTTTGGCAAATGCTGTGAGTCAAAAAACAAATTAGGAAATGATCAATCACTGGTTTCAAAAGATTTTTGTTTCTTTTTTCCTTCTGAATTATGAACTCTAATATGAAATAATAAAAGATGAAAATAATTTCAAATACATACCTTAAATCTCTCCAATTTTCTGATTTGACTGCATCCTTTGAGACAAAATTTAGATAGGTTGGGACACAGCTGTAATTCGGAATCCTCAGCTTCCAATACGTCAAGCCCAGTAAGATATGTAATAGATGAAGGCAATTCTCTTATGCCACTTCTTGATATGTACAAACTCCGTAGTGATTCTATCTCCACCTCTATTTCTGGGAAACTCTCAAGCCTTTTGCAATCAATTAGATAAAGTGTTTTTAAGGATTTCAATCTAAGTCTTGTTGCAAACCTCGTAAGCCTAACACATCCTCGAAGATTCAATTCAACCAGTTTATCAAGGCGTCCAACAGAATCATCAACCTCAACCAAACTTGTACACCGACATAGATCCAAGTACTTTATGTTTGGGATTCCAGATAAGTCAGGAATTTTTTCTAAGAATTGACAACCACGTAAATTCATAGATGTCAGCTTTGACATATTCTGTGACACAAAAACATAAAATAGGAAATTATCAAATCACACCTTAAAAAAACAACTTCAGATTTTTTTTTTCTTCCTGAAAATAAGAACTCTATTTGAAATAATAATAAATAAGTAATTAATTTAAATTGTTACCTTCAATTTCTCCAATCTTCTAATACTACCGCCAGGCATATTGAACACAGTAAGATGTACTGGATCAAACTCAGATGGCAAAGATTGTAACTGATATCCCTTCCAATCAATCCATCTTAACGCGTTGGGCAGATAGTTAATGTGCCCACATAGAGATGCATTATGGTTTATGAAAATTTGAAGATTTACCATATTACGGAAGCATTCTGGATTCAAGGTTATCTCAGCTGGTTCTGGAAACTTCACCATTATGCCTTTAATATTTCTTGTTCCCTAAGATGGAAAAGCATTAATTAGGAAACGAAATCATTGTACAAACCAAAATGCAAGCACATTTTGATAAGAAAATTATAGGTTACATAAGGTATTCTTTCTTGTCAAATTGAATATAACAAAATATATTATACTTACAGTATTTTCCGTTAGAACTTGCTTGACATCCTCATAAAACCACAATCTACTACGCTGGCCAGGATCATTGGGAGATTCTTTGCGAACTATATCCTTGCCCAGGTTTGCTAGCAAGTCGTGCATTAAAATCCTTTTATCCCATTCAACAGTTATCATTGCCTTATCAACGAGTACTTCAATGCAATTTTTGGGGACTATTTGTAGCACATAGTCCTTAATTCCACCCTTGAAGAAACATGCAATGTCGAGAAAAACTTCTTTTGCGTAATCATCCAAGGCATCATAACTCTTTTGAAGTATTCTTTCAATATGTGTATAAGGTTCTCCTTTGAAACCATCTAATATACCTTGCCAAAATGTTTTATCTCTATTACGAAGATGAGAACCTAAAATTGTTAGAGCTAGTGGAAGGCCATTAGCAAAAGCTATTGCACGTTGTGCGAGTTCCAAATAATCTTTTGGAGGTTCATTTATTCCGAAGGCATTCAAACTGAAAAGCTCAAGAGCTTGGTAGTCACGTAACTTTTGGACCTCGTATATCAACTTAATTCCATGACATTTTAGCAATCCGCTATCTTGTGTAGTTATGAGGACTCTACTACCCTCACCAAACCAACCAACTCCAGCCAAGTTGTCTAATTGCTCCAACTGATTCACATCATCAAGAATTAAGAGAATCTTTTTATGCCTCAATAGATTATGTATAATAGAGATACCTTTATCAGCACTGGCAATTTTCAACTTTTTACCACCAAGAATCTCTTGAAGGAGAGTCTTCTGTAGCTGGATTAAGCTTCCTTCTCTAACATTTGGCAAGAAACAACTTCCTTCAAACTTATAAGCAACTGCATTGCAAATAGCTTTTGCAATTGTTGTCTTGCCTATTCCAGATGTCCCCCATATCCCAACCATGTGACGACCATTCCCACCAACATCCAAAAGCATTTCCACATCTTGTACATGAGACTGAATTCCAACTGCGTACTTGGGCACATTCAAATATGTGCGGCTCAATACTTGGCTTAAGATTCCATCAACGATGTTGTTGATAAATGCAGTTTCATACCTGCCAGCTTAACCTAATTAGACACATTTAATGAATCAGATTTAAACATCCAACCATGCAAAAGAACACAACATACTGAAGTACGTAATAGTTCTTTTGACCAAAAAAGAAAACAAAAGATGTAATAATAGTTGTTTAACCACAAAGCTAATGTTATGTATCATTTATACTTGTATGCCTTTTGAAGAGATCAATATATGGATCATTTTGAACTTTCTCCTTACAACTATCGAAAATACAAAAGTACACAAGAAAATAAATCATCTCCCTACTGTTGTATATTTTACAAAAGAATACTTTTCTTTAATGAGTAACAATCAAATGTAACCAAAGTCAAAAAGAAAAAGAAATTAAGTTAACTTGAAAAAGATAGATAACCCTGAAATATAGAATCAAGACACTAAATTAAACATAATGCCCTACAACTATCGAAAATATAAAAATACAAAAAATTTAAAAAAAGATCTTCTCCCTACAATTTAATATTTTTACAAAAGGATACTTTTCTTTAATAATGAGTAACAATTAAATGTGTAACAAATAGTAATGAGAAAGAAGAGAGAAAAAAATTAAACTTGAAAATGATAAAGATAGAAACATACTCTCCCTCCTTCAAATGCCATCCGGACAAATTTGCGGCTTCCGTAAGAGCTCTCCTCCATTTGAGCACTTTCTCCTTGTCATCCTTGAATTTGCGTTCATGGTGAACAAATGCATCACCATAACTACTTCTTTGGTGTCGTACATCTGACGGATCCACCTTGTAAAAAAAGGGCAAAACTATTTGTTGCTTTGATTGTTTACATTGAAGGATCTTGACAAGTTCATCCAAGCACCACCTCGAAGATGCATAGTTTTCAGAGAATACAATGAGAGAAATTCTTGATTCTTCAATTGCTTTGACAAGAGCTGACGATATTTCTTCTCCTTTTACAAGCTCTCGATCAATGAAGGTGTGGATCTTTTTATCAGACAAAGCCTTGTACAAATGATCTGTAAAATTGGTGCGTGTATCCTCACCTCTAAAACTCAAAAACACATCATATGTGCATGACGAATTATGAGTGAAAGAAGAAAAAGAAGAAGGAGAAGAAGAGACTGGTTGAGTGGTCATAGATAGGAGGCAAATAATTAAAGGTAAAGAGAAGCTCAAAGAATTGGGTATGGCAGTGGCGCTCTGGTTAGATTTATGAGGGCTTGACGAAGCAGTTTCCTACCACCTTCCATGTGGAGGAGCTTTCGTTTCAACTTCAAGTCATCAAACGCTTAATTTTCTTTTTCATACTGACGCGGTCTTTAATCTGGTGAAGCATCTATTGGTGAGAGGCACTACCTTTCTTTACCTTTTCTTTGCTGAATAAATTGCTTTCAGATAGTGCACATGGCCGACATTGATATTTCTTTTTCTTTTTTCACTGACGCGCTTTCTTTCAAATGATGGTCTTTCTATCCAAAGATTTTGTTTTTTGGTCTGAAAATAAAAAACTGAAACAAGTTTTATGGTTTGTTTTTTTCTTAAACTGGTCTAATACCAGCAATGTTGACGACTATCTCTATGGTATTTAGTTATAGTCAGTTGAAGCAGTTTCTTTGTAGTGCGAAGGTATCTACAATTTGTTGAAGTAATGGGTAAGGAACCTTCAAGGCAACTTCTCGTCTTTTTTTCCTAGATGCGAAGGTACCTACTTTTTGGCTAAGGTACCTCTTCACTATTATTAAGGCTGGTTTGTATCTCTTTTCTCTTAGTACATGGTATCTTCGATGGAAAATGTATTCTCTCTCACAATGGGGCTCTATGTCCGCGACTTTATATTTGAGGCTCAAAATTTTTTATGTTGTAATTTACTTTACGTGTTAATGTTCTTTTTTATTCTTTTATTGAGTTATTTACACTAACACTTATTGAGCTTTTTGGCCATTTCAAAACTCCCTGCAGTTTTAGAAATTACACAAACACCCCTCAAAATTTTAAATTGTTTTCACAAAACTCATTTTTATTAATTTTTGGGTTAATTTCAATTTAATACCATGAACTCTCACCCTTAAAGCATGTTTATCCTTGCACTCTCATTTTTAACAATCATGTACCCTAATCTTTTTTATTTTTTGCAATTTGATTTCGACAGTCAAAATTTCCCTTAATTGTCTACGTGGCATGCATGGGTCCCACCTTTTCACTGCTTTCAATGTCATGTGGGTTCTGACCCATGATGAGAGGGTGCATGTGCTTCATTTGGACCTTCATATGTGTTTTCTTAATTGTTTATCTCAGCAACAGAAGGAACCATATTATCTTAACAACATTAACACGTTCTTTTTCATCTTCATTTTCAAACCCCAAGTGGGAACTCACTTTTCCTAGCCCGCTTCCACCTTCAAGGGTACGAACCTTCAAGGTAACTTCTTATTTTTAACAGTCACTCGCTTTCTTTCACTACATGATAAATAGGTATTTTGTTCAAGATTTTGAATCTCTGCATAATAATCATGCATTTACTTGCATTTTGTTACATTTAACCCTTGCCTTGACCTCTGCTTTCCTGATAAAGATAAGAAACCAAAAGTGTCGGAGTTTGTGAAAACTTGAGAAAATGTATATTTATATTGTCATAGACTAGTTGGAACTCTTTCTTTTGTTTACCAGCCCTCACCATATATATTAATATTATCAAGATTTGTGAGGTTAAAATTTTCTATAAAGATATTGTAATCTCAATGGGGTCTTCTATGTCTCCCTATCCCTTTTTCCCATTGATTTGAATGGTATTTTTTTATACGTCAACGCAGTTTCTGTCTTATGCTACGTACCTACACTACAGTGTGAATGTGTTGAAGTAAATGGTAAGGAACATTCAAGGAAACTTCTCTTGGACGGTGATACCTACTCGGACAGTTGGTGTCAATTGCCCCCCATTGACACTTTTCTTTTACTTACAAAACTAGATTGTACCTTTGCCGCACCATGTTTGTCTAAAGCATCTTCACCTGGTAGATCACCCTGTGGAGTATTTTCATACAATCAAAACCAAAAGGGCCATAAGTACCAAATCAAGTAGAAATTTTAGTGCCTTTGCTACAATATATGCTATAACAAGAAACACATTCAAAGCAAAGGCATATCAATGTCTTTAAGTAGTGCTTAATTACGGTGATGAAAGTCTTCTAACGCATGTGAGAGCCATAATAGTAAAGGGTAAGGAAAAGAACCTTCAACGTTGTCTTTGATAGTGATACTTCCTTCCTGAAGCGCAAAAGCTTTCTTTCATCAGTTCATGATGATGCTTTTTTCTTTTTGACTAACATCTCTTCACAATTGTTTAGCCTTCATTGACTGAATTCACCTCATCAAGAGAAATTTCCTTTGCACCTTGAGTCGGTAACTTTTTGTCTTTGACGGTAACACGCTTTTTGCTACATGATAAATAGGTACATTATGAAAAAGTAGGTACTCAGAAAAAATAAAATTATATATATATATATAGGGAGGTGTCTTTGTAAGAGAGAAATAGGTACATTCCCGATCTCTTGGACCCCAGGAGTCCAAGAGATTGTGGTCATCCAATGGTTCAAAATTTTTTTTTAAAAGAAGTGCAAGAGTGAGTGAACCGTTGAATTTATATCCAACGGTGAGTGACCATAAATCTGTTGGACCCCTGTAGTCCAAGAGATCAGGACTGTATTCCTATATTATAACTTCGTTTTCAAGACACAAGTCAACTGCTTTTCTTTTCATGTATCCATTTTTTTCAGAAAAAAAGAAAACAAAAACCACCTTGCCAAGAAAATGATTTGAAAATTCACATGACAATATACACATTGAATCCACACAACGGAAAAATGTTGAAAGAATTTTTTGCAAGGGCCCTTATGATTAAAAAAATGACAGAAAATTAGCTTTGCGTTTGGATAGTCTACATGAGGTTTGGTGATGAAGAAATTTCATTGCAACTGCAAGTGATCAAATGGTGATATTTACTCTACCTTTCAAGATGCCTTGCCTTTTCTTTTCTTTTGGGGTGCATTTTTGCTCACCACCTTAATCCTAGTGTACCCTCACCACCCCTTCCAAAAGTTGGCACATGTCCATGGGTTTAACTATAGTTAATTCTTTATTTTTTATTTATTTGATGACACTATTATGAGGGAGAAACAATACTTTAATAAGATTGTTCCTGATTTACCCTTATTCTAACCTAGCAAACTTTCCACTTTTCTAAATTAATTAACAACAACCCAAATAAATAATTGGCAATTGGCCTTATGTCTCGCGCTTTAATATGAATCTCAATTCACAGGCTTCAATACTTTGAAGAACACGCCCAAATACTTTGAATCTCAATTGGCTTTAAGTAGCTCCTTTTATCCACGCCCAAAAGTTATACTGCTCTTCAATTCCAGGCTTCCTCCATTTGTTCAAATGAAAGATAGGCAACATCTATGCTGCTTTTTTTTTGCCAACAAATAATGTGAAAGGACAGAGGAAGTTACAAGGGAATTGTCTCAAATAATCACTTTTGCAAACCCTTATTCTCATATAATCACTTTACAAATTTTAATAAAAATTCACAGGATCCCAACTGATCCCAGTAATACTGTTCACCCGTTTTGATTTGTTTCCTGAGATGACAGGGCAAAGTTCCCCATTAATTCAAAGACCATGTCTTGGTCAGTAAATTAACTTTCTTTATGTGTTAAGCGTGCCACTGTTAGCAATTTTTCAACCCTAACAGACTTATAGTAAAAATAACTTGCACCCCAAGTTACTTTGAACAAACGATTGTGAATTTGGGTGAGGAATATCTCCCAAGTAAGTTCTTTTTTATGCCTTAGACTGGTAAGGACTTTTACAATTTATCTCAGTGTAAAAACCGATAGTTCTGGCCAGAATAACTGACAACAGATTGAACTAATTTCAGGCAGAACTCCCCTTTACAAGACTCAAAAAGGGAAAACTGACTGTATAAAGACAAAAAGAGGGCTGCGCTTCCATTTCTGCCTGGTTAGTTGCCTCCGTTCTGGGCTGGACTGGGTGTGTCTGTGCTGGACTGGACTTTAAACAGCTTCATCTGTTAGGCTTCGGCTGCAAATCGATACCAAAGCTTGAGTTTGGCAGAGCTTTAATCTATTTCAAACCCTGGACGGCTTTTGGATGGGCAGAAATGGGACTTCTCCAGTTTGAAAGAGGCAGAAGTGGCTGGACTTGAGCTGGGGATATACTGTAGTACCTGTGCTGCTTAGTCAGGGCTCTTCACAAATTTGTTGAGGTTTTCGTATTTGAGAAAACTTGAACTCTGCTTAGCTTGGCTTTTGCTGAACCAAATTTTTAACGAGAGAAATCTCGTTATTGTTGACTAGTGAACTGGGATTCAAACCAGAGGTAGCGATCTAAACTGTCTTTGCTGGGAGAAAACAGGATGATTCTGCAAGCTTGTTGGAAAGCTTTTGAATATTTCAGGCGCGAAGTCTGTTGGAACTTGTTTAGGATTTTTGTGATCAAGTGATCATTTGAGTGTTTGTCTTTTGACTGAGTTTTTGGTTGGTTGATTGATTGTCTTTCTTCTGTTCACCCCCTCTTGTATATATATGAGATGTTCTTCTGGAGTGGGCGGCAAGTAATCAAAAGATCTTTCTAGTTTTTAATTGAAGCAAAACAGGGGTTCCATCCATTTCCTGGCAAATAAGCACTCAACGATCAGTTCTTGAGGTGACTGCTTTCTGTATTTTGATGGGGTGCCATGCTTGCTCTTCCATTCCACCTGCTTCTGCAAGAGTCTGGAGTTTGGAGATGGCTGGCTCTCAGCTTTTGGACAGCTCCCTGTTTCCCGCTTATCTCCTTTTATAAAACCAGAGTCTGCTTATCCTCGAAAATGGCATTCCTCCAAAATATCAGAATATCCTTAGATAAACTAAGCGGATTCTAATCTCCTGGCAACAAGCTACTTCAGATTTTTTCTTCTTTTATACCTGCTCCTGTTCTATTTTCAGTTTTCAGCCGAAATTATTGACTCCTCCAAGTCAGGGATCACGTGGGACTGTTCCGTTTTGAAGGCCAGCTTGAGTCTAGTTTGCTTTTGAGCCTAATTTTGGATTTCTTCGAGGCCCAAGTTTTTTCTGATTCCTATTGTTCCCAAGCCTCTTAATGTTTTGGGCCGCGTTTATTTGTTTTGATCCGTTCAATTGTTAACGGGCCGGATCGCGTTGATGGGCTCAGAGCTTTGGAACAGTCGGCTTGGGAATGTCGTGGGCTTTCTTCTTTAGGCCTGGGTGCGCCAAATTTAAGTCCAAACAATGCCCCCATTAAGTTTGAACCGTTTAAAACGACGGTTTCCAAACTTAATGTTTTTTCGGCTATTTAATTTGTGCGCGCCGAAATAAAACGTCCCCTGTCTGCCACGTCTGTCTACCATGAACTAGACTTCGTGGGAAATTGGTCAGTTACTAGCTTGTCTCGTCAGGTGGCGTCTTGTCTTCTCCTTCCCATGATTACGAGCCCTTTTTAAAAGAAATTCAAAACTTCGGTTCCTGTTCATCTCAAAACCTAGCTTCTTCAGAGTTTAGTTCCTGCTTACCTCGAATCCTAATCTCCTCAGAACTCGATTCCTGCCAGAACCCTTCCCTCTTTTTGAATACTCCTCATCCTTCCCTTTGCTTTTACTCCAGAAAATGTCTTCTCCCAGAACTCGTGCTCAGAGCGTCTCCTCCTCAGTTCCTCCAGATTACATTACTGGGTCAGGAATTGATGCTCACGCCATGGAGGTTCGAAGCAGGACTCACCACTTGATTGGCAAGAAGCTGGACGAGAATGTTCTTCATCTTTTTTAGGATACTTTAATCCTGGGACCTCGCTGGTTTGGTTCTGTTCCGACTGAGGTGGAGGAGCTGATGAAAAAGGATGCAGTAGCTCCCATCTGTTTTGAAAACAATTCGGCCCTTTCTTCCTATTCTTGGGTTAGCAAGAATCTGAGCCGCTCATTCCCATCCAGTGAGGTGAGAAATAGCTCTGTGAAATGGGCGGACTGGGTTGACAAGCTTCTTCCTAGGCATGGAGCTTATTGGAAGAGAGCAGGGATCTACGACGCAATTCTGCTGTCCAAACAGTCCATCACCCGGGATGAGAATCTGCTTGCTGCTGCTTTATGCTTTTGGAATTCTGCCAGCAACACCTTTGACTTCTGTGTGGGTCCAATGGCGCCAACCATGCTGGACATGGCTCAGATTTTTGGGTTCAGACCCCATGGAAGACCTGTAGATGCCGTCGGCGATTACCATCGAAGGAAGAATCAAGAGAAGCTGGCCAAGCCCTTTACCATTTGTCCTGCTGCCATTAATCAGAACAGTTCTTTCTCCAATTATCTGAGAAAGTTTAGCACGGAGAAGGACAAGGATCAACAGCACATGTTGTTCCTCCTGTATTGGCTCAACAGATTCGTGTTTCCGAATCGCTCCTCTGCAATTCTGCTTGAGTACAGGCATTTGGCAGAAGCTCTACACAACCATACTGACGTTGGGCTTGGACCTTCAGTTCTGGCTCATCTCTTCAAGAATCTACACACAGCCACCCTGGAGAATCCCCTGAACCTAACTACTCCTGGCTCGTTCTGGATGATCCAGATCTGGCTGCAGGTTTATTTCCCGGAACTTCGCTTTCCTGACATAGTTCTGCCTGAAGATCAAGTTCTGGCCCTTCCTCTGATGTCAGCAGAAGTGCCCAAGCGCTCCATTGAGGAGTACCTAATGTGGTTCAGGCACTGTACTAAGAGGTCTGCAGCTCAGTGGCAGTTGGTGATTAGAAGAACATACCCTTGGTTCCAGCCTGGACATCGGCTCTTTGAGAATGAACTGGAAGAGAGGCAGACAGAATAGACTTTAGGAAGAAATTCCTAAGTGTAGCCCTGGCGAGGGACCTTTCCCATGGAGGAGGAAAGCCTCCAAATTATCATCTGGGGGCAGAAGTCTTTCACCCCAACTTCTGTGCAAGACAGCTCGGTTGCCCTCAGGTCATTCCGTTCAAATTTTACAGAAGCTGCAATCGGGGGACTTCCTGGAGGGATTTGGATGATTTGGAGGTGCATAAGGCTGTTAGATGCGCCGTGAATAAGATCAACAACACTTCAGACGCCCTCTTTCCTTCCTGGAGGCTGAACACCTGCAGTTCTGCCAACTTTGATGATTGGTGGAAGGCTAGATGCCACGTCCTTCCTAACTCGTATGATGCTTTTCCAGTTCTTTTTGAAGGCTGGACTTCTGGGATTGTTTATGCAGAGGCAGAGGCTAAGCAGTTTGTGGTGCGGACCATAAAAGACGTTAATGCTCAAATCATAGAAGGTATTTTCCAGATTCTGTCTATTTCTTGCTTTCTTTGCTTTGTGGGTTTAAACTAAAACTTGGTCTGTCCATACCAGGTCCTTCCCTAGTGAAGAAAATAGGTGGAGGCGCAAGGCAAGCTGGAGAAATACTTGGTAAGCCTCTTCAATCCTCTGTTCCTTCCCTCTTCCTTATTGGAACCTCTCTGATTCTGCCTATTTCTTGCGTAGTTTCTTCTGTCATTGCTGCTGGGGACTTAAAGCCTCCCTCTGGTGAGGAGGACGAAGATGTGGCAGAACAGGCTGCTGTTGTTGCTACCCCCTCAGTTGGGAGGAAAAGAAAAGAAAGTGCCCCTGCTTAGAGCAGTGCTGTCCAGCCTGAGACCTCTGGTAGGATTCTGGTGTAAAGAAATTCCTTCTTTTGATTTATTCTGTTCTGTTCTGCCCTTTTGACTTTTACTCGTTCTGTGCAGCTGAAAGTCCTCCTCCTCCTCCTCTTACTAGGTCTAAAAGACTTAGGAAGAGGAGTGAAATTGAGTCTGATGAGACAGAAGAGCTCGCTGCAGATCCAACTGAAACCTCCGGAACTGATGATGAGCTGCGAGAGGCCTTCGAGGCTGTTGAGCAGGAGAAGCAGCAAGGAGCAGGAACAGAAAAACCTTCAGTAAAGAAAGGGAAAGATTTCGAAGAAGAGGTAAGACTGGATTCTGGTTCTTTGAACATGTTCTTCTCTTTTCCTTTCTAGCTTCTAATTTCTGTCTGTTTGTTTGTTTATGAGGAGATTCCGCCAGAGGTGCTCGCAGAGAGCATTGCCTTGGCCCAGCAACAGCGCGCCATTCCCAGGACAGAGCTGACTAGCTCAGAACTGGCCGCCTTTGAAGACACGGAGGCTGAACATTCCACTGCAGCTCCAGCATCTGAGGAGCAGTTCGAACATTCCCTGTCAGAACCAGTGGAACAGGCAGAAGCTCCTGTGGCAGTTCCAGTCAGTTTACCTGTTTCCGAGTCTGTAGAACAGGCAGAACTCCCTATCGCTGCTCAAACAGAACAGGTCAGGCTGGGGTCTGAGGAGCAGATAGAGGCTTCGGCGATATTGGAGCCTGTGGAACAGGTAGAACTCCCGTTTGCAAGCCTGTCAGAGCGATCTGCCTTGGAGCCTGTGGAGCAGGTGGAACTTCCTGTTGCAACCCCAGAGCCAGAAGTAGAATTGAATGCTACTGTTTCTGAAGCCATGGTAAGTCCTTGTCATTTATTTTTCTGTCGCACTTTTATCCTGTTCTTGTCTTCTCTTAACTTGTATTCCTTTCAGGTGGAAGTGCCTAGAACTGCAGGGGCAGTGGCGGTGGTGATTAGCCCTTTGAAACCTGTTCTTGCAGCTGTAAGTATTCATCCTATCATGAATTTTCCTTTGATTTCTGCCCCCCTTTACTTATCTACAATGTTGATTTTGCAGATGCCTATCCAATCTCGCGCTGTTTCAACCATCACAGCTTCCCTTGCTGACCCAGAATTGGCTGAGTTCAAGGCTATGGACTTGGATGCCCAGCTGGACAGGCTGGAGAAGCTCAGTTCTACCCCCAGCAAGGCCAAGTTTAAGGCTATGGATGAGGCGATGGAGAGAGTGAAGATCTGGCAATCTACTGAGCTGGAACTGGAGGAAAATAAGGAAGCTGTTGAGCAACTGATGAAGGATCTGGACCTGCTGCACAGACAGAACATGGCTCCCAAGCCAATTCTTGAGATAGGTCTGAACCTGGCCAGAGATGTGCTCAATCTTCACGATCGCTACGAGGATCTCAAGCCCACCATTGAGACTTCTGAACTCTGCAAGACTACCCATGATGCCAACTTGGCTGATTATGCAAAACAGAAGGCAGAACTGGATCAGATGGTGGCGGGCTATAAAGAGGCCAAGGCCACTGCAGACAGGCTGGAGAAACAAATTGAAGAACTCCAGAAACAGCTGGCAGAACGCAGGGAGGAGCAATGCAGGCTGGGTGCTGGACTGAGTTCTAAGACCAAGGCTACCTTCCTTGTGCAAAGCATGGTTTCAGCCTCCAGGCCAGCTCTGGAAATTGCAGAGGCTTCAATTCATCAAGGGGTTCTGCTTCAAAAGGAGCTTTCTATTAAGAAGATTAGTCTGCAGGAGACCCTCAAAAAACTAGGATTTTAATTTTTTACTTTTTTGGATCTGTAATGAATTGCTTGGTCACTGAAGTGACTATTAAATAAAAGCTTATTTATTTTTGGAATTTCGATCTCTCTTGATAAACTGAAATAAAAGATTACATTAATACAAGATTAAAACTTAAAACAAAATCAAGCAACAGTTTCAAGTTGTTGCCTTTCTATCCCAGGATCTGTCTGCACAGCTTGTGAGTCCCACAAAGTTGGATAGAATTTCTTTAACCATTTGCCATTGATTGGCGCAGCATGAACCTCTCCCTCTCGATCCTGTAGTCTATATGCCCCTAATCCCAGGACTTGGTTAATTATAAAAGGTCCTTCCCAAGTCGGTGACCATTTTCCATAACCAGCTATATGTGTTCCGAGGGGCAGAACTGCTTTCCAGACTATCTCTCCCTCTTCAAAACTCTTGTTTTTAACTCTCTTGTTATATGCTCTTGACACAGCTTGTTTTCCTGCTAAGAGTTTATTGAGGGTATCAACCCTACTTGCGTCCAACCCTTCTGGTTCTAATAACATGGCCGGTTGTATTCCTCTCCAACCAATTCGTTTTGATGGGCAATTCTGAGGGACTGGACTGCCATCTCCATAGGCAGAATTGCATCGTGACCATAAGTCAAAGCATATGGAGTCATGCCAGTTGCTTCCCTTTTTGAAGTTCTGTATGCCCACAATGTCTCTGACAGCTTCTCATGCCATTGCTTTGGATTTTTCTCAAGCATTTTCCTGATAATATTGATTATCACTTTATTACTTGATTCTGCCTGTCCATTGGCTTGAGCATAATAAGGAGTGGATTGGAGCAACTTAAACTTGAATGCTTCTGCCATGTTTAGCATATCTCCAGATATGAAAGAAGATCCCCTGTCAGTAGTGATTGATTCTGGAATGCCAAATCTCTATATGATCTGTTCTTCTATGAAAGTGATGATTTCTTGAGACGTGGTAGACTTAACAGGCTTGGCTTCCACCCATTTGGTAAAATAATCCGTAGCTACAATGATAAAACAATGCTGTTGGCTGCTGGCTGGATAAATCTTGCCAATGAGGTCCATTGCCCATCCTCTGAATGGCCATGGCTTGACTACTGGATTCATGGGAACCGAAGGAACTTGCTGGATTGGTCCATGTCTTTGGCAGGCCTTGTTAAGCTCATAATTTTATACATATACATGCCCTATTTACTTACTTCTTTTGCTTAGTTTCTTAGATTTCTAAGTTATTTGCCTCCCTTTGTGTGTTTTGTAGGCAAATAGAGCAAGAGAGGACTTTCTTTTCAGAGGGCAAGGTTGGGTATTGTAAATAGCTTATGATGGGAGTTCTCCAGTCATCCTCAGCGATTATGGCAGAATTGACGTCTATTCCCATTCCTCTGGTCAGAACAGATGGTAGACTCTTCTTTCCTACCTTAATAATCCTCTGCACACAGTCTTCCGGAATTTGTATTCCTGTAGCTACTTGAGCCAGTTCATTGGCTGCAAAGTTCTCTTCTCTTGGGATGTGTTCCCAAGTGGCTTCCCTGAATTCTGTCAGCAAATTCTTAGCTGCTACTAAATATACAGCTAACTCAGGATTCAAACATTTGTATTCTCCAGCAATCTGTTTTAAAACAAGCATAGAGTCTCCCAAGATATCCACGGACTGGACTCCGAGTTCTACCAACATTTCAAGGCCAATGATTAGAGCTTCGTATTCAGCTCTGTTGTTGGTGCATTGGAAGTCCAACTGAAAAGAATAACAGTGTCTGACTCCCAAAGGTTCTTCTAGAACAATTCCTGCTCCGGAAGCTAAGTCGGTTTTTGATCCATCAAAATACAGCTTCCATGGTGTGAGATGAATCGAATAAATGGGATTGTTAAGGCAAACATGAGCTCTTGTCAGTAAATCTGCATTTGCTATATCCAAAGAATCCATATTTTCAATTTCTTCTCCAGGATGATCGGCTAGGAAATCTGCTACAGCTTGTCCCTTGACAGCTTTCTGAGGGACATATCTGAAAGCAAATTCTGTCAGAGCTAGAGTCCATTTCCCAATTCTGCCTCTCAACATTGGTCTTGTTAGCATATATTTGATTAGGTCTGTCTTGGCAATGATGTAAGTGGTAAATGGCAGCATGTAGTGTCTGAGTTTTATAGCAGTGAAGTACAAAGCCAGACAAAGTCTTTCAATTGCGGAGTAATTTCTTTCTACTTCTGTCAGAGTTCTGCTCAGATAGTAGACTGCCTGTTCCTTTCCTTCCTTGTTATCTTGAGCTAACAAGCTTCCGACGGACATTTCTGATGCAGAAACATAGAGCTTAAGTGGTCTGCCCTTCTTTGGTGGGGACAGAACTGGTGGATTTGAGAGGTAATGTTTGATTTCTTCAAAAGCTCGATGGTGTTGTTCTTCCCACTTGAAAGTTTGTTCCTGTTTTAGTTTTAGCAAGGAACAAAAAGGCTGGATTTTTCCTGCGGAATTGGATATGAATCTTCTTAGGAAGTTAATTTTCCCTAGAAGACTTTGCAGCTCTTTCTTGTTCCGTGGTGGTTGAGCTTCTATGATGTTCTTTGCTTTATTTTTATCAATCTCTATGCCTCTCTGATGTACCAAAAATTCCAAGAAGTTCCCTGCCTGTACTCCAAAGACACATTTTTTAGGATTCATTTTTAATTTATGTTGTCTCATCCTTAAAAATGCCTTTCTTAGGTTTGATACATGATTCCCTGCTTCCAGAGATTTGATCACCACATCATCTATATACACTTCTAAAGAGTGTCCTATCATGTTATGGAAAATAGAATTCATTGCTCTTTGATAAGTGGCTCCTGCGTTTCTTAAGCCAAAAGGCATTACAGTGTATTCAAAAGAACCTAAATGCCCTGGGCACATGAAGGCTGTCTTGTGAATGTCTTCTTCTGCCACCATAATCTGATTATATCCTGCGTTGCCATCCATGAATGTCTGCCATTGGCATAGGATATTCATCCTTGGGGGATGCTTCATTGAGGTTCCTGTAATCCACACAGATTCTTACTGCCCCTGTTTTTCTTTTCAGAACCGGGACAATATTGGCTAGCCAGTCAGTGTAAATGGCTGGCCTGATGAATCCTGCCTTGAGCAATCTTTCTATTTCTTTTTTGACTTTCAGTTCTGTTTCCATGGACATTCTTCTCCTGGCCTGTTTGACTGGAAGGTAGCCTTCTTTGATAGGCAGCTTGTGTTCTACCAACTTCCTGTCCAATCCAGGCATTTCGTGATAATGCCAAGCAAAACAATCTCTGAACTCATGCAAAAGTGTGATGATTTCGCTTTTGAGTGGTTCTTCCAGTAGTGCGCTGATGAAAGTAGGTCTTGGATCCTCTTCTGTCCCTAGATTAATCTCCTGTAATGGATCTTCTACTTCTGGCAAGGAATCATCTAGTGCTGCTGGTGCGAAGTCCAATATTTCTTCCTGTAAACTCTCTTCCTGTTCTTCGATACTCTCATGCGTGAATTCTCCCATATTAATGGCTGGATTCTGCGCAATGAGTTTCCCTTCTTCCCAGTATATCAACAATCTTTTTGTAATGGATCGGATTGTTGCAGCTCGATCCTTTTCCTGTTGATTGAGACTAAACATCGGAGTTCTGGAGGTTCAGAACAAAAGGCCTATTCCAGTCTTCTAGAGAACTGGCCAAACCATTTTCAATGAGCCTTTGGGCCATGACACCGTGAGGGCGGCCGTTCTGGTTGACTCCAAAGAAAGTGAAAGGACCAAGGTCATCATGATAGTACCTTGCTTCAAAACACATGGCAGAAGGCAGAAATGGTCGTGGATCGGCCTCTACTATCTCCATGTAGCCTTCTTCATGCCAAAGGGCTAACTGCTGATGTAGAGTAGAGGGAACGCAGAGGCTTTGGTGAATCCAGTCTCTTCCGAGCAATGCATTGTAGGTAGTAGAAGTAGTACCCACCACAAAAAATGCAATTTTCAGCTTTTTGGTTCCAACAATGACATCCATGTCCAGAATTCCATGAGTCTTAGTGATGCCCCCAGCAAAGTTGGTGACGGTCAGTCGTGTTGGAATTAGGTCCTTCTCTGTTCTGCCCATTTTGCTCAGCAGTCTGTGTGGTAAAAGATTAATGGTTGCGCCTCCATCTACCATTACCTTGGAAATAGGAATACCTCCAAAGTTTGCCGTTATGAATAGAGGCCTAAGGTGATTAGCCATTTCCCTGGTGGGTTTGGAGAAACAGAGCTGTTCTGCAGCTGGTTTCATGGTGGTTCCGCCTATTCTGGCCGCAGGCACTTGCTGTTCTGGCGCTTCTTCTACTTCTGCCAGTCTGCACTCGAAGCTTTCTTGCCAGAATACGTCTCCCTCCAGCGTGCTTCCTTGTCCTTCTGCTGCCCTGAACCTCTCTGACAAGATGAATACCATATTAATGCCAAGATCACCTTGTAGCAAATCCTCCAATTCTGCACCAAAAGCTTCGGTCTCTTCATCTAATCCTCCATCATACTCCATCTCTTCTGTCCAATCTCCTTGTTCTCCTGTCTCGAGGAAACTAGTTTCATCCTCCGCAGATGGCTCATAATCCAACTGTTCCTCCTCGTTTTCTTCAGTTCGGCCTTGTTGGTCTTCTTCAGGAACAGTCTCGGCTCCAGTTTGTACCTGTGGAAGTTCAGATTGATCGACTGGGGATGAGATTGAACAGATGGAGGGCTTGCCTGACGATTCTGTCTTTATCAGCTTTTGGGATTTATGTCCCGTCTGTTCTGCCTGGGGAATTGCTTCTGGATTTTCTCTTCTTCTGGCAGAATTTGGCTCTGTCAAAACCTGTGTCTCCTTCCTGTTTCTAAGGAAAGTGGAATATTGCCTCTGGATTCTCCTTTTCTGAGTTCTGGTTAATTCCAAGGTTGGTCTGCCGCTTTTTCCGACGGAATACCATCTTCCCTCTATGATAGTTGCCAAAGGCTTGTCATTTCCTGGCATCCTAATTGGTATCTCCTCCTTAGGCTGTTCTGGCATTCTTCTGTTTTGTTGAACTGGCCTAAGATAATCCCTTTGTCTGACTCTGTTTCTGGGAGGAATCGGAGTTGGACCTTGGTGATGTGACGTTCCAATCCGGTCAAACACGCTATGTGTGGGCTAGATCTGCCTGTCCAGAGTCACTTCTAACTCGCTTTCACACTTGCATTTACTGCACAGTACTACCCCAGCCGAGATGGTTGCTTTTGGCCTTTGGAAGTCCTCCTTTGTAGTTCTCCTGCTCCTGCTGGAACTGGCATTTTCCCTCCGTTCTGGCCAATTTAGATTGACCATGTTAACTTGAGGTTGGGGAAACGGATCTGTCGTGACTGAAGGCGATTTTCTGCTAGTTTCAATCTTCCTGCAGTTATTCCTTCCTGTATGACATCTCTGAACACGACACAACTGTTAGTAGAGTGATTCCAAGAGTTGTGCCATCTGCAATACTGCCTGCCCTTAAGCTCCTCTGGTTTGGGCAGCTTGTGAGGCGTCTCTATTGCCTTTTGTGCCAACATTTCATCAAACAGAGCATCGACCTTGGTTAGATCGAAAGAGTAAACCTTGTTCTGCGTTGGTTTGTTTGGAACAAATCCTCCCGTAAATGGTGGCGGCTTCTGGTCTTTTGGTGGCTTTCTAAGAGCTTTGCAGCTGATAGGATGCTTTAACTTTGCCATTTCTGCCACTGCAACCTCCCTTTCTTCTGATCCTTCTGTGTCTTCTTCTGACTCTACTTCAATCAAATGGATTGAAGAAAAAGGGGTCTTGTAGTATGTGCCTTTGGAAGAGTTCCTCTTCTGCTGTTCCTCCCTTAGCAGTTCCTCATATTTGGATGCTTTGTCTGCCAGTTCTGCCAGATCTCCGAACAGCACCCCATCAAATCTTTTTCTCAATTTGAGCCATCTGAATGAAGTGTCTTTCTTCCATAGGGATTCGGCACTTCATTTTGAGCTTCCTGAATCTGGTTATGAAATCCTGGGCAGGTTCGTCTTCGCTTTGCTTGAGAGCGGCAAGATCACTAATTGTGACTTCTGGCTGGATTCTGAAATAATAGTCATGGAAAACGTTTTCCATTTGCTCCCAGGTCTGCACAGAATTGGCTGGTAAACTGGTATACCAGGTGAAGGCTTGTCCGGAGAGAGAGTTTCCAAAAAGCCTTAGTTTTAACAGAGGATTATTCTCTATAGCTATACACTGGACAGAAAATCTGCCTATGTGTTCAACTGACGAAGCATGAGGGTCTTCTCCATTAAATAAGGTGAAATTTGGTACTTTGAAACCTGCCGGCAAAGGAATCTGGTCTATATAAGCCGGGTACGGCTTTCTGTAGGTAGGCCTTTCTCCTCTTCTGGCTTCCGGTTCCAACATTTCCCTGATCATTCTCTGTAATGCCCCCATGTCATTCAAAGCATTGACAGGATGCGGATTTCGTCCATGTTCTGGCTGATCATGATCAAACCTGTGCTCTATTCTGTATGGTCGGGGCAGAGCTTCCTCCCTATGCTCTTCCTCTTCTTCAACCTCCAGATGGTTTCTCCAGTTTGCCCCCGGCCTGTTCCTGTCATTGTTGGCAAAAGGGTTAATTCCCCCTCTGCCTCTCCTGCCCCTTGCCAGTGGAGGAAATGGATTGGGGTCCATTCTTCTTGGCCTGTAGGGTGGCACAGCCGGCGCCTCAGGCAGAAGTGGTAGTGGTTGATCTCGCGGGGCCCAGGTTGTGGAGCCGGCGGTTCTGGCTGATTATGGGGAACCTGAACTGGTGCAGGACCTTCTAGCCTGACTGGGGCCTCATGCTCTTGGACGAGAGGGGCTCCTCCCCTCTGCACAGCTTGGATTTCTTCAGGTCCTGGTACTCCAGCTATTTGTGCAATAAGAGGATTCTCTTGATATGGCCATACCAATCCTGGTGGAGGACCGTAGGGAAGGTCCAACTGCTGAACCACAGCATCAGGATTTGGAATTCTGGCCATAGCAGCCTCACGATCTTTCCTGAACTGCCTGTTAACTTGCCACTGCATCATGGCTGTTATATTGTTCAAAGA
>NW_018922650.1:4665-28373 GCF_002207925.1 Prunus avium
AGCAGACGAATTTCGAATGGTCTCAGCAGCAAAAACAACTCCTTTTTGAAGCAGATGAAGTGTGGCTTCCCTTTGTTTTTCCAAGGAAAGACTTGAAAAGGTACCAAGATCACCAGCTTGACGGATTTGATCAAACAGCCCAGCACAAGCGGATGGACTTGATAGAAAATGCGTCTTGAGCAGATCAGACACTCCTGCATCCCCTGCAGGGCTGGACTTGTCCACCTGGGGATCAGCTGCGGATGTTGCAGAAGAACCTTTCGCCCGAGCAGATGACTCTTTCGCTTTCTTAGCCTCTGCCAACCTCACTTCCAAAGGAATTGGTGGCGACGAATCAACTCCACGCTTGACTGCTCGTGACTCAACAGCAGGATCATGGTGGTTGGGTGGATGAGCAGACCTCCCAGATCGACCTCCACTCTTCGACTGGGACAAACGACCCGAACTTCGGATATGAACATCTGCATCTCTTTGCCTCTTAACAGGTGAACTAGATCGCGCACGGACTATTTCACGGAGCAGATCACGATCTCCACATTCATCAGCAAGAGGCTTAAGGGGGACATCCTTAATGTTGTGCATACCACCTTTCTTCTTGCTATCTACACCAACAAGATGTTTGACCCTTGCAGATGACGCTAGAGTAGCTCCTACTCGGGTCTTCTCAGCAGAAGGGAGCTTTGACTTCCTACCATCTTCAGAAGACATGATCAACAGACAACTGCAAGAAGAGAAGAAAATTCTACAAGTTAGAATACACAAGAAAAAAGAAAAAAGAAATAAATAAAAGCTGGCAGAGAAATGGCCTAGCTTGGAGCAGCCCAGCGCGAGCAGCCCAGCGCACCCTCCAACTCGAGCCCATCTCGCCAGCAGTGCATTTGGCCCAGCACCGTCGCAGCCCACCTGGCGCACCCATGCGGCCCACGACACGCCAGCGCGAGGCATCAGCACGCGCCTCCTGGCCCAGCTCCCGCATGCGTGGCCTGCTTCCCAGCTCAAGCCCACGACTCGCAAGGCCCAACGCCTCTTGGCCACTGCTCCGAAGCCCAGCGCCTCCATTTTTCTGCCTTGGGCTTAGCTCCTCCATGCTCTCTCCTTGAGCCCAGCACTTGCACCAGGCCTTATTGCGTTAGCTCCAACCCATGCTGGACCACAACCTTGCTGCCAAAAAAGACAAAAAATATATACGAATATATATTTTTATGGGCTCGACTTACTTTGGATGCACGGCAACTCCTCTCTTCGACAAGCAGTACAAATTCTCCAAGATCTTTCTCAAGCTAGAAAGTAGAGAAGTTAAGTTTGCGATGTGAGAAAGAGTGAAGAGAAGCCCTGTATTTATATAAGTTGGACAACCCGGGTCAAGAAGGAATCGCAAGCTCATTCCTGCTGGGAATCCAACTCCAAGAACAGTCAGAAGCCTACTCTAATTGGGAACCTGATCTGGAAAAAGAATCCAACTCGCAGAAGAAAGCCCAGATACAGTTGGAGAGTCCGAAAAATAATTTCATCTCCTACATGCCACACAAGCGCCATGCAGAAGCTGGGGGGCATTTGTGGGAGCAAATATTTTCGTCTCCAATCAGAGCACGCCACGTGGAAAAGAAGATTATCCCTTAAATTAATTAATTAAACCATTTATTGGGATAATTAATTAATCAGGATAATATCTTAGTTATATGGTATTATCTCATAATTAATAAAGATAATATCATTAATTGGGATATTATCATAATAAAGGGATATTATCTTATAATTAATGAGATAATATCAATAATTTGGTTATTATCTTATCAAAGGGATAATATCCTAATTATTAGATATTATCTTATAATTAACGAGATAATTCAAATATTATCAAGTCCGACTCGATCTCTACGAAACCCTAGCCCCGAGGCTCCTATAAATAGATGGGTTTATTCATCATTCAAGGTACTTCAAAAACCCTACATCTAAAACCCGAGAAAATACCCGAAGCTCTCTCTCCCTCTCCACTCTCCACTCTCCATATTTTCTCCACACGGCTCCGGCCACCACACACGGCTCCGGCCGCCCGGTTTACACCATACAAACTCCGTACCCTTTGCTTAGCTATTGTTTTCCTACAAACACTCGAACTAACTTAGGCATCGGAGGGCCTTTGGCCAACACCCCCCGGGTGTGGTCTATTTACTCCAGTCTTTTTTACAGGAATCGAGAAGGAGAGAGAAGGAAGATCGAAGGTTGAAGGATCTAGAAGCAAATATTCTCCCGCGAGATTATTTGCACAAACAGTTCCGACATCATACCAATGCCAGGCCCACTTACTAAAGACACGAGACTTTCTGCCGAAATTTTGGCAGAATCTCCTCTGAAAATTGCACATTCTCAAAAATTCTCAACATGTCAAAATCACATTTAATAACTCCAACTGGCAGCATGCACAAGTTAAAATTCATGCAGTTTACATAGATGGCCTCCGGTCTCACAAATCAAACCCTAATACGGGCGATAACAAAGCAATCTAAGAGTTTCGATTTACATACGATAAAAAAAGTTTAACAGGACAGAAACGAACAAAACTTATCCTACTGAAGCTCAGGATTCGGAAGTACAGGGCTCGGCTCTGCTGTTTGGCTCCCGTCAACTATTGTCTGGGGGGTGCAAAACAAAAAAGTGTGAGTGGACAAAAACAAAGTTTGATTATATTTGAAAACAACATACTGACCCCACCGTTTAGAAAATAATGCTCAAAACATGCCATTTTTACTATTCCTCTGAGAACATTATGAAAACATAGTATTCACCTTTCCCCCATATCATAAAATAACGTCCAAGTCCTACTTTTTTAGTTTAACCCAATCCGTCCCCGAATCATAGGATTACGAAATGGAATATGTAAGAATAACTTAGAAGTAATCCACGTATACATATATACACACATACATACTAATATATATAGTTATGTACATATAGGCTACGATAACCCGTATTATATAAATATATTCCCCAAATTCCATAAGTACACAAATAATACACACACACACACACACACACACACACACATATATATATATATATATATTAGTGTCACACCGACTTGAGTACTGGGGAAACAATCCAACGGGGGATTGTTTGACTAGCCCGTAGGGTTTCAACTTTCTATCTTGCATCTAGGGATGAGCTATCCAACCAAGGGACTACACTCTATGACACACACGCTCGAAGTTCCAACACTACGTGTGATAAGATAATAACACAACCATATGTGTGCCCACCCACCGGATATTCCAACGCAACGTGTGGGTACAATACCCAAGGAAAGGTACTTAGCATAGTGCAATCACATATTCACATAACCATCACAAAGTATCCTAACTCATATAAATCTTTTGCCCAATTACTTCATCATAGTATGAATTTCAATTTCTCAGAACATAAAATCCATATTCAAAACGACCATGAATCTCAAATATCCAAATAGTCAAAATTCCAATATTAAGCAACATATATATATATCCCATAGTGAGAATAATCCATTTTTGATGCACAAATAGTCCCAAGCTGCTTGACCCTATGAGGATCCCACCTGCTGCATACGCATGGTCAGAGCACCTATTTTAGAATACGAGTACTATATTAATATAAAGCGTTTCAAACGAAAACTTTAAATAAAATCCTAGTTTCCTGGGTTTCAAGTATAAGCACGAGGAACAAGATGTTCCTAAGGTCCAACTACGTATTTCAAATGTTGAAATAGCCTCAGAAGACGCTCGGTCAACCGAGTGGTCAAACTTTCCATATTGGGTCAGTAGGGCCCACGGGGCCCATGACCTCCGATTTCCAATCCGGAAGTTCCTATAGGTTCAACAAGGTTTAGGATACACGTCCTGCAAGTTTGGTATGAATCGAATGGTCGGATCGCTCACGATCGCATGATCGGACGGTTATCGTTTAACGCAAACTTTAAGTTATTGAATCGGAACATCTGGAGCTCCGATTCATGATCCGTGAATTCCTATACGATCTTAGGGATGCCTAGATCATCATATATTGAAATGAAGTTGATCCAATGGTTCGAACATATCGAACCTGGATAACGCCTAATATGCGATATCCAATCGACGATCAAACGATAACCAAATTTAAATACGAGAATAGCGTCGTGCTCAGGACGACATGGGGATCATTTAAGGACTCAAAGACCTGCCAAACAGTGGCCCACATGCCACCACACGCATCAGCAATGCGTGGGTGTCCAAAGTGATTCCGGCGATCGGAAAAACTCCACACCGCCGGTCAAGACCTGTACCTACATGATTAGAACATTGAGTGGAGCAACTTTTGTTCTTGGACCAACCCAAAAAGTAACTGGAGGTGGCCGAAATCAAGGGTCGAAACTGGCCAAAACTTCTATCGCTTAATTGGCACTCAAAACGCAGAAATTAATCCTAAACAACCCAACCAGCAGTTAGGACACAATGAGAGGATGAAAAAGAATACCTAGATCGAAGGAATTGGTAGCTGGAATCGTCTGAACGAACTCCAGGAAATTTTACATAAAAATCGACCGTATTTTTCTTTTTTCCGGCGACCTGGGCGGCGGATTACGACGGCAGAAGGGTGGGGCTGGTAGAGGGAGACTAGCTGGTCATTTTGGGACCCGTCCCACCCCAAACAGTGGTCAGGGGTGGCGGCGCCAAGCAAAAAACCAAAAAGGGCGCTGCTGTCGCGAGAGAGAGAGAGAGAGAGAGAGAGAGAGAGAGAGAGATAATTTTCTTATATAAGGCTTATTTACTGTAGTACCCCCTGAAACTTTGGTCAAATCTCACTTTACCCCCTAAAAGTTAAAATGGCCAACTTAACTCTCTTCACCGAGGTTTGGTGTTCTAGTTTGCCCCCTATCATTATCTCCATTAATAACACTCTCAATTTTGATGATGTGGCATGACCATTTTAGTCTTTTTACCATAAGTGATGATGTGTGAGATGTAGGCCCCACCTTTTATGCTTAAGTAGACTAAAATATTAATTAATTAATTAAAATTAAATAATTACATAATATAATTACTTGTTAATATAAAAAACATAAAAATGGAAAAAAGTTAATATTAAAAAAATCTCTTCTTCTCCATCTCTCTCCCTCTGTCGTCCCCTCCCCTTCCCCTGGCTTCACACCATCAGACCACAACCACCACCACCACCACTCCAACCCAAAGCCACCACCACTAACACTCTCATCACAACCACCACTCCAACCCAAAGCCACCTGCATGATCTCTTCTGGGGCGGAGGCCGGGATGGAGAAGGCCTAAATTATCTGGGCAGGCTTTTGATGCAGTTGAGATCAGAGTTTCTTGGGGAGTCGGGGGAGTCTCCTATGTCCAGTTAGAGAAGCAACAAACCCCTTATATCATTCTCATGGCTTCCATTCCCGCGGCCTAGTAACTGCATAACGAACGAGAGAGAGAACCAGTCAACGTTTAAAGAATTTTTTAATTTAAATTTGTAATATACAAGCAGAGAATGTGTTTCGAACACAAAAATTGAGAAGCAAATGTTGTCACCCACTACAAAATGATTTGTTTGTTTTGAACAATTGAATAGTTGATGATTTGTAATAAATTAATATATACTGCAGTGAACAATGTTTGGGAAATCGATCAACGTAAATCTTTGATGGTGGTTGTGGTCTGATAGTGTGAAGTTAGAGGAAGGGGAGGGGACGACAGAGGGAGAGAGATGGAGAAGAAGAGATTTTTTCAATATTAATTTTTTTCCATTTTTTATATTTTTTACATTAACAAGTAATTACATTATTTAATTATAATTTTTTTAATTAATATTTTAGTCTTAAGTAGAAAAAGTGGGGCCTATATCTCACACATCATCACTTATGGTAGAAAGACTAAAATAGTCATGCCACGTCATCAAAATTCACAGAGTTATTAATGGAGATAACGGTATTGGGCAAACTGGAACACCAAACCTTGGTCAAGGGGGTTAAGAGGGCCATTTTAACTTTCGGGGGGTAAAGTGAGATTTGATCAAAGTTTCAGGGGGTACTACTGTAAATAAGCCTATTTAAAAACCATCTTCGAAAAAATTACGATTGTGCCACTGAGCTTCTGTTGATTGTAACTTCTTCGTTACAACTCCAATTTGAGCCCACTACGTGTCTAAGGACTCATCTCAGTACGATCTATGTAATAAGTACCAATCACTTCCCCAAAATCCTTCTGGATTACAAAGTGACCAAAATACCCCTACCCTCAAGGGCAATATTGGAATTTCATATTTTATTAAATGAATTAAATTATCGAATAATTAAATTTTGGGTCGGGATGTTACTGGACTAAATCTTGGGACTGTCTTGGATTAGCTTAGATTGGCCTAAGCTGGATTAAGTACTGACCAACGCTTGGTGTTGCGTCAGACTAAGAAGCTGGATTGTAAAATAATGAAGACCTATGTTTGGTGTTGTGTCAGACTATAAAATAATTATTTTAATAATTAATTTTAATTATAAATAAATAAATTCTAATATTCATTTTAATATTTAATTAAGGATTTTGACCTAAAAAAATATTTTTTAAAGGCTAAAACTATCTTCTCTTTTTTTCCCTACTTTTTCTTTTCTCCTTTTTCTTTTTTTTTTCTTTCTTCCTTCCTCTTCTCTTCTTTGTCTTTTCTTCTTCCTTTCCTTCCTGGCCCGTTTCTTTTTTTTTTTTTCCTTCCTTCCTAGGTTGTCCCTTCTTTTTTCTTTCTTTCTTCCTATGCTTTCCTTTCTATTTTCTTTTTTCTTTCCTCCTTTTCATTCTCTCTTCAAACACCCCCCCCCTTCTCTCTGTGGTTCCACTAATTAATGGTTGTGGTGGTTCGATTGGGTGGTAATGGCGGTTGAGCTGGGTATGTGATGGCTGGTTATGGGTGGTGGTGATGGTTTGATTGGGTCTATGATGGCTAGTTATGGGTTTGATGGTGGTGGTCAGGCTCGCATGTTTGATGGTGGTATTGGTTACGGGTTTCGATACGACCTCTTACACGACTCAAAACACGCATGTAAAAAACATGACTCGAACCCGCGTGATTAATAATTGAGTAATTTTCGGGTCAACCTATTATGACCCGCTTATTAAACGAGTGAGTTTCAAGTCAACTCGTCAACCTTCTAAAATACCTGTTTAACCCGTTTATTAAACAGGTCGTGTCAACCCGTGTAATTCCTGCCAACCCGCTAAAAAAATGAAATGAAATGGATACTTCACCACACACACAAGGGGTTTTGAACCCCTGCCACTTACTTTCCTCTCTAACACCTTATCCACCATGCTACATACAATTTTGTGATTATATGCTACACTATGTGATATTTATAATGTTTCTACAAGAAGTAGAATTTCACATGTCTTTTTTTTTTCTTTTCTTTTTTTTTTTGTTCTTTTCCTTCTCTCTCTCTCTCTCTCTCTCTCTCTCTCTCTCTCTCTCTCTCTCTCTTTCTTTTTTCTAATTAAGTGGGTCGAAGTGGAAAGCCAGAAAATATGGTTGTATAGCTCGAGGGGAAAGTGGAGGCGAAAAGCCAGAAATTACGGGTGTGGGATCAAGGAATGCGGGAAAAATAAAAAACGGGTGTCATAATGGACGTCTATAAAAGGAGACAAGGGGAGAAAAAAATCACAACTCAGAAAATAAAAAACCAAGCTTCGCCAATTTTCTTCCTTCCCATTTCTCTCGATTTAAACCTATCTCCTCAAACTCAGAAATAAAATGGCCTCTTTGTTCCCATTTTCTATCGATCTAAACCTAGCTTCGCCAACACAGGCATGGGGGCAAGGGGATGCACCAGTGTGGATGCCTTACTTTGCTTCCTCATGAGGACTAATTACTGTAAATGTCTCTTTACTCCTTGACAACGATGTTACTGTTGGAGTTGCGAGGAGTTTGGTGACTCCTGGGGATGTGCGCGTGCTGGGAACGAGGGATGATAACCGGGTGGTGAGTGATGTCATGGCACTTAGCGTGCAAAGTGCTGCATTTGTCGCAAGCGTGGGACATCACCTAATTGCAAAATCCCGAGAGATGTAGGTGCTAAGAGCTTAGTTGGTGGAAGAACGGAGTTTGGTTGAAGATTGTCAGCGTGTTATAGGGAGAGGACAAAGACGGCAGAGGTGAATCGACATCAGCTTGAAATATTGCAGGAAGAGAATCAAAAGCTATCAAAGATGATAGATTTTTACTCTCAAGACATGCAAAAGCAACTGGAGGCCCTGGATCAACCGGGTCGCAAGCACCGAGATCACGACACAAGTTACGCTCAAGCTAAGGGTTTGATCTTTGGGACTTCAAGTGATGAGCCCCAAAAAGCTGTGTGTGAAAATCCAAGAGAAGAGGTCCTGAGGGCCAAACTAAAGGCTCCTATTGTGGAATCAGGAAGCGTGCCATGATGTTGTCATTTTGTTTAAATTTTTTTAAAAGTTAATGTAATCTCCTGTTTCCTCTTTTTTTTAATGTGAAATAAATATTTTTCTCATTTTTTTAAATTTTTAAATTTTTAAATTTTAAATTTTATTTTAACGACACAAATTAATGTTCTAATCATCCAACTATAAATACTTACAAGTGTACAAATCTATTGGAAACTAGGAATGAGTAAATAGGTTATTAACCAAGTAACCTGTTTAATAACCTGTTTAAGACGACTCGAACCCGACACGACACGTTTATTAAATGTGTCGGGTTTGAGTTCAGCATTCTTGACACGTTTATTATCCTGACACGACATGAACCCGACATGACACGACACGACCCATTGCCTATATAGGTATCCCTGCTTATTTCTTGAGCTTGAGATTCCAAAGTCTCAGGCCATCCAAATTAGGACTTGTGCTCCCTCTAGAATTAGCCAAAAAGGACCAGAAGACCTTTGCAGCTTCAGCTTTGATCTCTTCATCTTTGATTGTCAAAGAATCATCATTCAGTGCAATAGAAGTAATTTTGCACCTACTCATCTTGTAAATGGATTTGAGGAAGTATGAAGAAACATTATCCATAGCCTTATTGCCATTGTATCCTAGATTTTTGTCTTATTATATACTCTTTTTCTTCACCAGCATAGTATTATTATCCGTATGATGTTTTAGGAGCTCCTTCCTATGCATCCTAAAGGAGAAATCAAGAGGAAGGATTCTGCAGACAACGCATGCTTAATCTCTGAGGCAGATAATGTGACTTCACTAACCAATGAGGAGAGATTCTTAATTCCATCTTAGTTAACTCCAGATTGAAGTACACTTGACACTGAAGAGAGCCTTGAACCTGGGGATTCCATATAGTAGAAATCATTGGGGAGATATCCTCCCTTGTAGCTGTAATAGATCGTCTGCCATACGAACTCTGTCCTGCTGATCTAACGTTCAGACAGTGTTTGTATGTCATCTGTGTTCGTATGACAGAATTTCCCAAGGTTAAATGGACAACTTCTCGCCTTCAGAAGCAATCTATAGTCATTTGGGATTTACTGCTCTAATGAAGAGCAAATGCACTTTTGTGACTTTTGGGTGTCAAGAATAACATTGTCAAAAGAAAAAAAGAACAGGAAAAAGGAAAATGGCAACCTTTCGGCATACATTGAATGAATGAATGAATGTTTGTAGACACGTTTTCATTGTTTTTGTTTTCTGAAGATGTTTTCTAATTAATCTACCAGACGTATTTTCATTTCCTGAAAATGCAAATTTGTTTTCTTGTTTTCATTCTTTGAAAATATTCTCTGAAAACACTCTCCGAAAACATTACTAGACGGGCTCTTAGTTTCTAGTACTATTTAAGGGTTTCCAGTCCAACGAGGCATAGTGTGCCAAACATGGGTTTCGCATCTCTTTCCAGCCCAAAATAGGGGTGTAAAATGAAAAATCCTTGAAATAAATTCTAAAACCTTGAATGGGTTTAAGCACTCACTGCATTCTTCAGGCGCAAAAACATGATGGCTTCGAGATTCATACTCTCAAGAGCAAGAACATCAACTAAAAATCTCAATCTCCATGGTTCCTCACCACTCTCTCAATTCATCAGAAACCTCTCCTCCATCGTTTCCCGAGAATCCAATTTCCGCAACCTCAAGAATCCTCGTCCCGGATATTCCAGGAGCATGGTCTCTGCTTCAAACTACAATCTCGACCAGGACTCGGCCTTGAGTCTCGATACTCGTGTTCCAGCCACCATCATCACCGGCTTTCTTGGTTCTGGAAAGGTTGTTTTTTTATTTGTACTTTCGTAACAATGGAGAAATAGAAATGGTGTGTTGTATTGCACCTGCTTAATTTGAAGTTCTGCTTGTTTCTTGAAGTGGGTATTTGTTGGTTTTTGCTAAAACAAAGAGATAGGCGTCATCTTAACTGTATGTTTCCTTTTTTGTTTTCCCATTTCTGTTTGAATTTGAATCGAATTGTTACTTATAATGCAGACTACACTGCTGAATCATATTCTGACATCTCAACATGGGAAGCGGATTGCGGTCATAGAAAATGAGGTATTTTTTCTTTTGCGCCAATAGAAAATGAAGTTGATTTTCACGATTGCCACTATTTTTGTGCTATGTTTTTTCTTTGAATTGATTTTATGTGAACATTCACAGTGAAATACACAAGAAATTTATGCATTAGTTGATTAGATTATCTAATGTTAATGGAGTAGGGGATGACCAAAGAACGATTAGACTCAAGTTTCATGGTGTGCATATCTGCGACTTCTACACTTTTGGCTTAAAACAAAAGCAAATGATTTTATTTTTGTGTCGTTTCAGTTTCTTTTTCTTTGGGGATATAGCTCTATGATTTATTAGAGTTTGGAGTAAAAAACTTTCTTGCTTGAGCAATCTTATTAGTGAAATTGCGTGGTGGAGGGGTCAATATGACAAAGTAATTTTTAGCTTGAATATCCAAAATATTTTTTCCCTTTTCTTCATTGTTTTCTTAAGTTAACCCTAACTTGGTGTTTTTATATTAAGCTCCTACCTTATGTTGTTAATTTTCTATTTAAGTAGTTCCATATTTTTTTAGGGAATATTTACTATTTTTTATATTATGTTTCACTCTTAAATTGTTCCTAGGTGCGAGTATCTTTTGTCCTCAAGTTTGTTGGTCATTATGTTGATATGTTTCATATTTATTCTGGTATATGCTTATAATATTAGGCATTCAGTACAAACTGTTTATTGTGAATACTGTGTGTATCTTTTATGTGAAGCAAAGCCTTTAACCATTTAAAATTATCCATGCAAACAAAAGACCATTTAACAAACTAAATCAATAAGCATCTATACAGTGAACAACAAAATTTAGTTGAATTTGACCCTGGGTACATCCACAACAAAATCAATGGATTTAAGTTAACCCAAGATGCAGTACCTAAAACGCTCCTAAAGCTTGACGATGTCTTGATTTGATTATGACTATCTTGACGTTGTCTTGACTCTGCCTTTAGTCTTTGATCTGATTAAATCTCAAGTCCATGCGCTGATGCCATCATTAAGTGCGCATTTGACCTTTCAATTGGATGTGTACATTCAATGCATATGCATGTCATCAGATTTTACCCACATATGCCTTTAGTCTTTGATCTGATTGGATCTCAAGTTTATGTTAGGATATCGAACACTTTTTTACCCACATCTTTATATGCTCAGAGTTTTTGTTTTTTGTTTTTTTGGACACTTTATATATTAAGTTGGAAGTGATAAAGAATTTAACAGATATAGTGATTTTTTTTTTCCATACAGTATTTGTATCTGTTCTTGAGATTTATTTATTTTCTTTAATTAGAAAGGTTTGTTCTTAAGTTTGTTTTAATAATAGGATTACGTACATGCAGTTTGGTGAGGTGGATATTGATGGATCATTGGTTGCTAGTCATTCATCTGTGAGTGAAGACATTGTCATGGTCAATAATGGTTGCCTATGCTGTACTGTTCGGGGTGATCTAGTTAAAATGCTGTTGGAGTTGGTTAAGAAAAAACGAGAGAAGTTTGATCATATTGTTATAGAAACCACGGGTATGTTGGATTTCTCAAATTTTACTCATAGGTGGTGGTGTAAGTTTTACTCAAATTCTGAATGATTAAAGATTTGAGTCCTATGTATGAAATCCATTTGAACTAGATTTTGATGCAATTTAAAGAAGTTCTATTCCAAATTGTGTTTCTCATTAAAAGGAGAGTACAGAACAGTAAAGAGAAAGGGTGGCCAATAGTGTTTTGAGTTTAGGGTGCCAGAACTCAAGATTGACATAAAATCTTTTCTGCAGGCCTTGCTAACCCAGCTCCCGTTATAGAAACATTTTGTATGGATGAACTCGTTTCAAGACGCGTGAAACTGGATGGAGTTGTTACTTTGGTTGATGCCAAGCATGCAATGCAACATTTGAATGAAGTGAAACCAAGATTTGTGGTGAATGAGACAGTGGAACAAGTTGCATATGCTGATCGTATTATATTGAACAAGGTGGGTTTTTATTTGTTACTCTAAAAGTCCTGTTCTTTTCCTTGTCTGTTGTTCTTTCTGTCTTTCCCTTCCTTTTTCTGCTCTCTAATTTCTGTTCTCCAGCCATCTCTTCCCAATTAGAATGCTATTTTCTGCTCCAAACTTATGAGATTCTATCAATTGTTTTGGCAGATAGATTTGGTGACCGAGACTGAATTGGAGGTATTGACTAACAGAATCAAGGTATGTTGTTCCACTATGCAAGATTTATGCAGTTGGTTTGTTTAAACAAAGAGTATAGGGAGTATAGTAGAGAGAGAAGAAAGGTTTATGTTGGGGTCTAGCATCTAACCTAAAATCATTTGGCAATGGGCAGACAGCAGACCCAGCATATTATACATTGTGGTGCATGGCTTGACACAACCAATTAAAATAAAGTTTAGAAAATAAGGGGAAGATCAATATCTTCCATTCAAGATGAATAGAGTACATGGGTGCTTATATTGAACAACACTACATCAGATTCTCCTAGTGTTATGCTCTAGGAATTAGCGTTGACTTCTGCTAAAAACAAGAATTAAGCTAACAGATTACTCTTGAATGGAGGCAATCTAACAGGATGTAAAAGAATATATACCAACACAGCCCCTGAATTTGGAGAGTACACACCAACTACTCCCAGCTAGCTGATTTCAGAGAGCCCATAAAGAGCCCTTTAACTTTGCACTATCATAGAGTCAAAGAAGAGTGAATTCTTTTCCTTTTCTTTTTTTTTTTCCCATCAAGAAGGGACCAAATTATTCAAACCAAGTACCAGACGAGACTCAAAGCAAGATTCTGGATGAGAATTATGGTTTAAATTAATGATGGGTGACGTGGAGCATTGGGCCTGACATGTGGGTAAATTGCCTTCTTTCATACCATCGTCGACAATCAAGAGACCCCAAAAACTTAAGCTGTTAGGTAATGGGGCAATAATGTATAATGTATATCAAGATAGCATATAGGTGCAGCCCCACCTTGCAGCACACAAACAAATGAAAATGTCGAGAATGATGATTTAACGCCCAGGGCCTACTACGGACCAAAGCTCTGATAACATGTCAGGGTTAGAGTATCGTACCCAACAACATTTGGCAATGGGAGAGGGAGTCATGATATTATTGTGGTGCAAGGGTTGGCACACCCAAAGTGGGATTATATTCTCAACAATTTAGATGGTTGGTGGATTGAAAATTGAATATATTATATAATCCTAGGCCCATTCAAATTTCCATTGGATGGAGTAGGATGAGACATTGGAGTTGAAATGTGAGGTAAAACATCATGGGGGTAACTGATATCTAGTGTTGTTTTGCACACTTTGACTGTCTTGTTCATGTGCGCCAAGGTGAAAGAAGGTTTCTAGGTGTTTATAGAGATGCCAGTAAGCTCATTATCTTTCTGCCTCTTGATCTGGGGACACTAACTTCGCTCCAACGCGTGCTTAGGCATGCCTTCAAGGCTTACGCCTCACATAGCGTACTAAAAACGCCTTGTCTCTATGCCTCGCCTCTTAAAACATTGAGTAGTATATAACTTTGTCCACACTCCAAGTGGTATAAAAGTTGGCCTGGACAGAATCAATGCTAAGCTCGTGGAATCATGGATACCAATGGGTCCAATATCCCGTGCATACTAATCAGCCTATATTCATGTAAGTTGCAGAGATCATATAAACATTGACTGGAGCCTTAGATAAATGAGCAAGATTATTAGCCTTTAGCAGCTACAAGGGCTCTTATCTTGTCACCTTGTGAAAAAACTTATCCTAGGGTATAGGAACTTGCGAGCTGCAAATAGTCAACATTTAATCAATAACATGTTATTCATAATTTGAAATGTGGGACTATTCTAATAGTGGAATTGCATATGCTAAACTGAGTTAATCACTTGGCTTGTAGAAATTATTGCTGAACTTCAACCTAGATTGGCAATGCTTCATTTCTTTCTGTTTTATGCTTTTGTTGCATGTATTTGGATTTGTTAATTACCCCTTAAAAAGTGAGATATATTAGTATTTTTTTTAATTTTGCAATACTTGTGCATGGATGCTAGTATATCAATGGGATGGCGCAAATCAAGCTAGCTAAATTTGGATCTGTGGACCTGGACTTTGTTATGGGTGTAGGAGGATATGATCTCGAAAGGTCATTGTCTAATCTTTGTGTGTTTGTTTTTTTGCCATCTCAAATTTGTTCATACATTTTAAAATAATATTACTCTTGTTGCTTTGTTGCTATCTTTTATTCTTTCAAGTTCTAGATTTGTTACGCTTATTCATAGTGCATACTGTTGATTCCCTACAATGTATTTCAATGATCGAAACATCTATTCTTTAGTTCCTCCTTCAAGGATCATCCCTACCGAAAATCAGACATACCAGAAGTTGTGTGGTCTTCTAAACTGTACAGACAAACATAGTGTGTTCGATAAAACTTCAGTGATGTGGAAGGTAGTTAATCAGATAGTTGAGTTACGATTGCTGATTTTTTATGGGGATGAATTTTTTTTGAAGGAGCACCTAAAAAATTGATCGTTCTGCTTATTGAACTGCAAATTGTGAAGGACATCCACACTTTTCACACTTTTACCTTCCTCTGATTCCTCTCTTAGAAAAGGGTGTCTATATATATATATTATCTACATGTACACATATATAGTGCATACTAATCTTTGTAGCACGTTAAATGCCTTGATCTGCAGGATCGATAGTCAAGTTCAAGTAGATGGTTCCTGTCCTCCATCCCATCACCATGAAGCTGGACATGGTGCCGGTCTCTTTGTCTCTCTCTCTCATTTTTTTTTTTTTTTTTGGTTCTTTCTTGCATCTGAGTGTTTTGTGTCTTGATTTACTTTTCCCCTTGTTTGGATTAATAATAGAAGTTAGGATTTTAAGAAACTTTTTATAAATTTGCTAAGGTGAACTGCATAATCTGTTCTCATTTATGCAGGTGAAGCTTCCTATTTCTATAGGATCTAGATTATTTTATTTTATTTTATACGAAACAGTAATTTTATAAAATTTATCATTAAATGTTAAGGGTTTGTTTATCATTAGTGTTTGTCTTCGTTGTAACTCATCTTGCAAATTATAGTTTCATCTCTGTTGCTTGTCCACATATTGTAATTTCCTTTTCTTTAATAAACTTTTATATCATTAGAAGTGTAGCGAAATCAAACTACATGTGGTTGCACTCGAGGGGATCACTTAAACTTGTTAGTTTCTGTTTGAATAACTTTCTCCTTGAGTATTCCTTTTTTATCCGAATTCTTTTGTTTTTCTCGTTAGTTAATTGAATCATCTACTTAGGGTTTTCTCTAAAGTGATTCGAAGCTTATTTTCTTCTGTTTCATTTATTTCTAACATGGCTGGGATTTTACAGAACACCACAATCATCATCACGACCATGTACATGATTCTACCGTCTCAAGTGTCAGCATAGTTTATGAGGGAACCCTTGATCTTGACGAGGTAGCAAAATTTTACTTTATCATTTTGTTTACATATATTTATATTGGCGGTTTGGTGTCTGTTTCTGCTTCTGTCTAATTTACTTTGGAAACATAAGCTCATCTTGGAAGTTAACTGGAATTTTACTCGATCAAATATTTAAGTCACTAGTTACTCAATCGAAGGCTGTTTCGGTTGTAAACCCTGTATTTTGATATGGAGATTCAAAGCACAGTTGCACAATACTTCATAACCAAAATGAGTACCAATTTAAATGAATTGAGTCTGGGAATACATTTGTTTTTCATATACATAGAATGATCATAATTCTTGGAATAGAAGGTATTGAACTTTCTCAATTGCCATACCCACTGAAGATGCTTTGTTTAAGAAAAGAAATTTTATGAAAATGAAATGAAAAGGCAACAACAATTTTGTTTTCAACTGATTCCTTACGGAATTAGAATTTATTCCACCTTTGTTTGATCAAATGGATGGACCAGGTGGACGATTGGCTTGAAAGGTTGATTGAAGAAAAAGGAGAAGACTTGTATAGGATGAAGGGTGTCTTATCTATAAATGGTTCTGATCAACGTTACGTTTTCCAGGTTCTCATTTTTTTTTCGTTTGTTTCTATTTTATGATTTGATGAAAAAACATTTTATAATTTTTGCCAAATCTAAATTTAGCTTGTATTTTGGCCTTCCGCCATTATGTTTAATCTCTTCAGGGGGTGCACTCCACATTGGATGGGTGCCCAGGCAGTACATGGGGACCTGATGAGAAGAGGATTAACAAGCTTGTGTTCATAGGAAGGAATTTGGATGAAACTACTCTTAGAAAAGGTTTTAGAGGTTGTCTAGTATGATGTTCTTATAGTGGCTAAACGCAGTGGGGATCATAATGAGTTCAATGCTTCTTAGTATCACTGGTGAGTTCGTTCAGAGTTTTGGCATCAAATGATTTACAATCTTGTTCGGACTCATGACCCAAACATGTTTATACAGCATTAAAACTTCTGACAAGGTTTTATAGTAGTGTTTATGATGTCTCTGAAGTTTCATTTTTGCCTTTTTTCTTTTTAATGTATTTTTTTTGTCTACTTTGATGTGGAGTGTGTTTTCATAATAGCGGCGTGTGAGCGTGGCGGTTGATGAATCATATTGCAGATGTTAAATTGATCATTTCTATTACACAGGTCCCTTAGCAGATCCTCCATTGACAATGTAAACTTGTAGTTTGTATATGAAACTGATATGTATTTAGTTAAACTTTAATAACGAGTGAACATTTTGTAAATGACAATGGCTGACAATGGGCATTATATTCAAGTTTAGTCACACACAATTCCGCCATGCAACTAAGCTTTCTCAATTTATTTTGCCCAATGGTAGAGACTTGATTAAGTAAACATGTTTTCAGAGTTTCATTCAAAACTTCAATATTATTTTCACAATTTCTATTCAAGTAAGTTCTTATCGAAATTTTCGCATCCAAAATGATATTTCCGTTGCAAAGATGACATGACTATATCCATTGCAATTTATTGATAACCAAAAAAACCGATTAAACCCGGTGTGAGTGGGGATTAGTCTGGGTTGTGGTTAAGGCTTAAAAGTGCCATCAATAATTGGGGCCCATTCAGGACCGCCTCAAGATTTAGACCCAAAAAAAAAAAAAAAAAAACCGATTAAACTCTTGAAGCATCATTCACCATTATTCCCTTTGTGGGAATAAGTCATTAAATATGAAGACTCCAAAGCTGACCCTCATAGTTTATTCTGCGTTTCTTTGTTTGTTGGCCTCCCTGGAGTTTTAAAACTTGCACCGGCAGTGGCCTCTCAAAAACTATAGAACTCTATGATCCATTTAAAAAAATAAATAAATAACTCAAATGAACTATGTGCAACCAAATCTAACAAGTAAACCAACAAATAATAATATTAATAATATTAATTAATTAATTATTAATGAAATTAGGAGAATGCATGCAGAGGACTAAAATAGGAGAGGCAGCAGAAGGTGGAAAGGGGGCTTGGATGGACATGACAGCTTTTCACGGGGACAAATGGCCCCAATGGGCCCCACCCCTTCCCCTTGGGCAGTGGGAATATTCTGCACTCCCGTCGCATGCGGAGCTTTCGCAACGTGTCCTTCTCTGCACATGTGAACCTTTACGTCTATCATCATTGACACTGTGAGACAAGACGAGATGAGCTTATGGCTTGCCGTCGAATATTCCACGCTGGCCTCCACGTGTTCCTCCACGCCTTTCTTTTTTTAAAAAAATCAGACAAGTTAAAATTTTCTGGTAGGTCTTAGCTATTACGTTTAAGAGAAAGGGCTATGCTATTACCCTAATAAATCATGACGCAGTGTTTATTGATAATTTGAACTACGGACTAAAGTTGGTTTATATATTCTAGAAATCCTAAAATCCAAAAAGAATTAAAATAGAAAAATAATAAAGTTTTCAAAAATTAATAAAACATTCAAATGCATTTTTGGGCTGCTAAATGATTTCGAAAGCTTAAAAAAGTCCGTATATGATAGCACTCGTGACAACGTTCTCTTCAAAACAACGGACTATGGGCCCAAATTCGAGCTCGGGGCCTAAACCTGTAGCTTTTTGGGTTTAACTTTACCAATGCGTCTCTCCAACTCCTCTTCAATTGCTTCTGCCATCTGTTTTACATCATGATGACGTGGTGGTAAATCGGCTTTTATTTAGTTGTTTTGTTTTGAGTTGGAGTTTTTTTAAGTTGTAACAAGTGCATCAACTTCTTTTGAGTTTGTTACGCGTTTTTATTTATGATAGTTAAAAAGGTTGTATTTGGTTTGATGCGCTCAGGTATATGCTTGGTTTTCCCGGACATTTCTTAGGCTATGTATGACTATTAGTGAAGGCATACCTTATGCTTCACCCAAAAAAATTTATACCTTATGCGCTTCCTGTTGTTGGTGGATTAGTGGTTACATTAAGCCTGAATTATGAATGCTTTTGTTTAAAAATATTTCTGATTTTGATTATTAATATATAATATATACAACCCGCCAGCCAGCCCCCTAATGCATTGCTGCTTCCTCTTCAGATTCGTCGCCGAGCTTTTCTCTACAAAAACAAATTATACAATTCTTCTATTGTATAGCTGAAAATTATATGCGCATTATTCAAATAAATAAATATATAAATATATAAATGCCACTTAAAAACAACGCGTTCTCTGTGTTCTGTTCTGTTCTCTTCTCTAAAGTAACTTATTCCCTCCTCTTTTTCCTCTGTCTGTTCCTGCTTCTGATTCTGTCTTTCTTACAACCCAATTCACTTCCATCACTCTCACCTTTCTTCTTTTTGGCTTCTTGGGGGGCTTTTGGGTTTTGAGAATTATTTGGTAGAGAGAGAGAGAGAAGCAAGATTGCTGCTTGAATTTGGGGAGGCTTGCATTTGTTTGTTGATGGAGAGGAGTTATGGCGGTGGCTGTGATGGGGAAGGGAATTGTGGATATGAGAATGGGGTGATGATGACAAGAGACCCCAAACCAAGGCTAAGGTGGACGCCTGATCTTCATGACAGATTTGTAGATGCTGTCACTAAACTTGGTGGCCCTGAAAGTATGTCTTCTTAAATTCTTTTAAATTTTTTTGTTTTTCTATCGACTACTTGTTTATGTTTCTTTTAATTCTTGATGCTGTAATATTTTGTGGGATTTTAATTTAAACCTGAAATATGAATAAATATTGGGTGATCAATTTGTCAATTTGGCAGAATTTTCAATGGTATTAGTGCATGTAATTTGCAAAGCTTAATTATCTGATCCAGCTAATTCAATTTTGAAGAGGGTTTCTGTTTTCAGAAGCAACTCCCAAGTCTGTCTTGAGGCTAATGGGTTTGAAGGGATTAACATTGTACCACTTGAAAAGCCATTTGCAGGTATCTTTTGCCTCTTTCTTATTTTTCTATTTTCAATTCTTTTTTTATTATTATTTTTTTATGAACAAATGCATTCATTACTAAGCTAGTCAGTTTGCAGAAGTATAGGCTTGGACAGCATGCTCGGAAACAAAACTCTGGAGAAGAACACACCAGAGAGAATAATCGTGAGTCTATTACAAACCTAGAAACAAATTATTTTGTGTGTAATTTTGGTAATATGTTCTTTCAATATCTTTTGCAGTTTGACTGATTTTTTTTTCCTTTTTGAAAAATTATAGGGGATTCATATGTGCATTTCAGTCATCATCATTCAACAGGTTCGAGCGCCAAATCGTCGAGAGGTGGTAATGCCGAACAAGGGTATGTGAAACCATCACTTATCATCAACTGCAATTTGATTACTTATCTAATAAGTAGTTTACAGTTTGGTTCATGTCTTAGCATTAGCTAGCCTTCCTTCTGAGGTTTCAGTCACTAGCTTAGATAAGAAAAACTTGTGGTGCTTTGGATATTGTTGTTGCCATTGCTGTCTATTGGATCATTTTGTTATACGTGCTTTCTTTTTTACAACTTACAAGTATGTAAAACTTTTCTTATAGTAGAGAATGTGCTTTTAGCAGAAAGTTTTTCATCTTGTTGGCATCTCATCCTCTTCTGGACTCGTGAAAAAGAACGCTGGTCTTTCTTCGTGAAAACGGAGTTGGTTTTCTATATTCTTGAAAAAATTATTATTTTTCTACATCAGGATTTTCCTTTTTGGATTATATCACCATTAAACCTATTAAAATGCTCATTATCCTTATTAAAATGCTTTTGGTTTAAGATTGTTATGCTCATTTTCCTTACGAACCCGCTTGGATACTAATGAACGAAAATGCTGAAAACAGAACACTTCCATTTTCTGAGGCACTCAAGTGTCAGATTGATGTACAAAACAGATTGCAAGAGCAGCTTGAGGTATGTTGTTTTGCTATCAGAAATCTCAATGGCCAAATAATATGCTAGCATTTTCTTATAATAAAAATCTTTTACAACTTTTCCAATAGGTTCAGAAGAAGTTGCAGATGAGAATAGAAGCCCAAGGGAAGTACTTGCAAGCCATATTGGAGAAGGCCCAAAAGGGCCTCTCCCTGGACATGAAGGGGCCTACTACTATAGAAGCTACAAGAGCTCAATTAACTGACTTCAATTTGGCTCTATCAAATTTTATGGAGAATATAAATGAGGAGGATAGAAGAGGAAAGAGCAATGGTTCAACTTTTGAGATTTATGAAGAGGGAAATACAGAAGAAAATAGAGATGCAAAGCTTAAGGTTGAGAGGGGCTTTATAAATTTTGACTTAAATACTAAAGGGAGCTATGATTATGTTGGTTCAAATGCAGGTGATTTCGAACCGAGACGCTTTCGATTACAAGATACTACACTTTGATGACAAACACTCAACACTTTGCTTATATTCACATTCTATTCACAAGATGAGGCTGCTAAGTGCTATATTTGTTGCCAAAAAGAAAGAAAAAAAGCTGTCTTTTGTTGAGTTCTCATTGTTTATGAGTTCTTTCAACTTCTTTTTTTCTGTGGTTAAAAGAATGCATGTGTTATTATTGATCACAATATCATCCGATTACAAATTAGATTACTATTATTCAGAATCTCCCCAGACGCTTAATTTACATCACTCTTATAGTTAGAGAAATATACTGTGTTCTAATTAATTTTATTTGGTCTTTGGGTTAGGGTAGTTGGGGTGGTTTTTGGTTGTAATTCAATTTCTCTCAGTAAAAAGATTATTGTTCTTTAACGATAAAAGCTGTAGTTTATAAGGGTAGCAGAAGAACTCAAAATCAATTTAATATACTAGCATTGGCCATCAAAACAGATGCAACATCGATTGGAATCATGCAATTGCAAAAGGAGAACAGTAACATCACGGCACGCATGCAGCCAATAAACAGCAGCAAGGCCATACAAGGTAGGGCCCTAAGGCAAAACCCTAAAATTTTGAGATTTAGGGCAAGGCCAAAGGGAAGGCAGGGCAATGGTGCGATAAGGAACAAGGCAACTTGAAACCCTACGGCTCCTTTGGTGTATGGGATAAGATTGAATTGGATAAGTCACCAAATCTAACGTATGTTAAATGAGGAAATGAAAGAAGAGGTGAATGATTCTTCATTTTGGTTGGATTGGGAGGGATAAGTTATAAGGTGTTGGTATCCTACCATTTTGTGGGGGATTAGATGGGATAAATTTTCTTGATGAGTAATCCATCTTCCACCTTCAACTTAGTCAAAAACATTTCATTCCTTCCTTTAGCATAATATTTGGAGTTATCCTATCCAATCCATTCATAGGCAACGAGTCCTAAGGGTTCTTATCATAGGCAACGAGTCCTAAGGGTCCATTTGGATTAAGGAATTTGAAAGAAAGGATTTGGATTTGACACCAAGACATTTGAAAGAAATACGTTAAAGTTGGGCCATAACTTTGTTTACCAAAAGCAAGGAATTGGCCCATGAGAGCAATTAAATACCCAACAAAGAAAGCCAAAACATGGCCACACATGCGTGGATCCAAGACAGAGTGATCTTCTTCCATTTTCCCACGTGGGTTAGGGCCAATTTAGAATTTTTGAGCTGTGAAAATTGTTGAGGCCCAAAAAGTCACGAGAAACCCAAAGACATTTAAAGCCCAATATAGCATATATGGTCATGTGTTAATCTAAGCTGTATTTTGGGAATTAATTCATTAAATAAATATAGAAATAACGTGCATGCCATGCCAAGCCAATAATACATTTTTCATATGTCAATCACCTACCAAGCTCACATAAACCCAAGTCATGTGGTTTACGGGGCTTGCACGAGGGATTGTGGTGTGGAAAGTTACGGAGGTCCACAAGGCCCACGGAAGCTCTTAGATAATGGAGACTTTGGGAGCAAATGAGATATTCTTCAAACACTTCCTTTTACCCATAGAAAATAGTCATTTTCTAATGCCTAGCTTTACCTGCTGGAAATAAGAATGTCCCAATGCCCCCTTTTATCCGTTGGAAATAGATTAGCTCCAACACTTCCTTTTACCTATTGGAAACCAAAGAGAGCATTTACCTTCTACAAATTGGGAGGCATTGCCCAGGCAAAACCAACTCCTCTTGGTTGCTGCAAGCCTCTCGGCAACCATGAGAACTCACCATTTCTTCAGCTACTGCAAGCATTCCAGCAGCCATCACAGTCCTGAGCCATCAACGACATCTCTTGGTTGCTCAAGCACCCCAGCAACCATCAGACCACCTTCCTTCCTCTCTTTGACTGCTGCAAGCATTCTAGCAGCCATCCCAGCCATTCCTCAGCTATCACAACCATTTCTTTTACTTTCTTAGCATTGAAATCCTCCATCTTCCCTATAAAGCCTCACCAAGCATAAGTCCAAGCTTTTCCTTCCTCCTCATACCCTTCTAAGCTATAAACACCATAGCCTTCAAGCCCCAAGCTTTTCCTTCCATCATCCTTATCTTGAAAGTCTTAAATCACTATAGCCATAGCCACAAACAACAAGTTCTCAACACCCAAACTTAAGCCTATCCGCACCAAGCCAGGCACATGCATTCTCATTTGCTAAACTTGTGGGTCTTTGGTTTCCATACTCCAAGCTCTCATGCCAAGCTCGTACAATCTCGGTTCAACATCATCAAGTCATCTTCAACCATGCAAAAGCATGACCAAGCATTTGTCAAGCTGTTGGAAATCTACTCAAGCCACCCATCCTTTATCTCCATCTCTCTCTCTCTCTCTCTCTCTCTCTCTCTCTCTCTCTCTCTCTCTCTTA